>JAOWAR010160444.1:0-10527 GCA_028571005.1 Clathrina lutea
GTGTGCATGAGGTAGACCAACATGGAATGAAGGGTGTAAGGGAAGGAGGAAAATACACACAAAGAGAAAAATTGGAAGGAAGAGATGTGACCACACAGAGGAAACAAATTGATCGAAGAAAATTCAATGAAGCTCATATTCTGTGCCGAGATCGGGACTCAGCCCTGCGGCACCAAATCACCTAGGAGACGAGAGTCGCCTTACTATCCACTACGCCATCACGTCAACCTTAAAAAAAAAAAAAGGATCGGCAATGGAGCAGTTTCTAGGTCAGGTCATCTAGTCCACATAGGAGTCCCAGTCTGGGTTCGAGCCCCGGTCTCGGCACAGAGTATGAGCTTCATTAATGTTCTTCAATCAAAGAGCAAAATCTCAAAAACAGAATCATCTGTCCACATGCAAAGCACAAGAACGCGCCAGGTTTTAATTCGGTGGAGCCTACACTGAGCATTATGTAACAGTTTGAAAAAAAGTAAAGCAGACACTTCTTTCAGTGAACCATTTGGACCAGGGGACTGCCAAATAATCCAAATATTAATTTTCATCTTTTCCTTTCTTTCCTGCTATTCAGTTTAGTCCGGATGGCTTTGTGGTCCTCGGTCATCCCCAATGTTCTTTCTTGTCTTGAGATAAACTGCAAAACGGGAGAATACAGATAAGGTGAGTACTGTATTTTGGGAAATCTTCGGTGTAGATTTAATTTCGGTACTTTCGGTGGTGCCATCTCTGTACCTAAATTTAAGCTACACCTAAATTTTCACAAAATCGTAATACTAATGCGAGTCCGTGTAGATCTACTCCTTTGAGCAGCGAAATGGTGTGAAACTTGCGACCGGCGCAAGACAGAAGACCTGATCGCGAGCGACCCAAACCGTGGAAAACGTCTAGCCACAGCCCGATTATCTGCTGACGTGGCCAAAAACATCTCAATTTGGCTTGAATGATGCTTGCCAGGCACCGAAAATTTCACTGCATGTCGGCATTTCTGTCTTACCAAAAATTACCCAAAATACAGTAGCTCACCGCGGATAGTTTTTTCCATTAAGGCATCATTATTTTCTCTGTTTCTCGTCCTCTGCACGCTTCGGTTTTTCATCGTTGGTTGAACAAAACAACAACAAAATAAAAAATAAAAAAAAACAGTGGCTGCAAGAGCGAGCGTGGCATAGCTGCCATTGGCTGGCTGGCCCGGTGCACCGGAAGTGACACTTGGACCAGCCACGTGAGCCATAGCATGCGTTTAAGTCCTGCACTATTCCCTGAATATGTTCGCTTTCAACCGAATAAAATGATATACAGTACGTATCGGCTATAGCGTGGCCTAATGATTCCCGCCGATTTATCACTATACACGGTACATCACTACAAGCGATATGCATAGTACATGTGTGACATGTATGTCATATGGGGACTCAAAATCTGTAGAATCGCGCGTAGATGAAGGATATGTGTACACGCTTATCACATCGTGAGACATGTATGTCATATATATGAGGAGTCAAAAATTGTAGAATCGTGCGTAGATGAAGGATACACGTAGATCTACATGCACAATGTGACCGTGCTGTGTACAAACGGACGTTATTCACTGAATCAGCGGTGGCGCAGATTGTACATCAAGCAAATTATTTGACTGCATTGGAGCCTGCTGCGAAGCGCAGTAGGGTTTGTTTGAAATTCTTACCTATATCGAGAAAAATCCCCATGCTTCGCAGGGTGATGTTGGCCAATATTATCATCTCCATGGACAATACATTGCCATCACTATAGATGATGTTTAAGTTTAATGGTTTTGATCTTCTCCTCCATCATTACATCCGATATATTGCTATAGCCGATATATTGCCTATAGTGATATTTTGTGTGGCTTTTTTGCGTTTTGATTATGATTTTTCCAGGTTTTACCATTATATCCGGTATATCACTACATTCGATTACTCTATAGCCAATACGTACTGTATATCTACACCTCAACTTCAAATTGTAAACAAATCGACAAGACAAACGCAAACATTTGTGAACATTTCAACTTTAATTTTGTACATGTAGACACGACTTTTTTCAGGCATCAACTTGTGTGGACGTCGCATGCAGGGCTGCCGGCACTGGCATGCATGGAACGCACATGCAGATCAGGCTAATCCGTCCAGGAGCAGCCTGAAAGCACGGCGCACACTAATAGTCTGGCACATTCCCGGGCCCTGTCACGGGCCCTGTCACAGGGGAGAGACACGGGTTTGTACAACTGATTGCACGTTCCCTTCAGATGGGACGTGCTGTTTAACGGTAAACAGCTTTCTTCTTTAGGCAGACAAGACACACAGGCAGTAATGAAGAAGAGCTTAGGTTCAAAACTTTGTGATTTAATACCTGGATTAAGAGAGACGGAGAGAGAAAGAGAGAGTGGGGAGACTAGCTCAGGAATGAAAGAGAAGGATAAGAGACTCACTTTCTCTTTCAGTTGCTGACAGAGCTGCTGTGCCGTGGTCAGCAAACAGAGAACTTCTGCCACCCAGGGCACACTGACTTCTGCCTGTTGCAAGAAGCAGTCAAACAACCGACAAAAAGAGCATAAAGACAGAAAAAAACTTAAAACCTTTAAATCGGTGAAGGCCTCCATTTTTTGCTTTGTGCGAAGGAAGGTGAAGCAACACAGCAGATATATCAGGCAAGTCTGGTTGCTAAGCAATTTGGCACTGGGGAGTTTGAGTATCTAAGACTAGATGGTGAACAGACAGTCCTTTCTTGTCTGAAGAACAATTCACTCTCAGGTCACCAGCATAGCTTATATCTATGTCTGGCGGGCCTTGCGATTTCTTGAAGCGAACAGTGTGCAGCACTGAAGCCTGCATCTAGGCTTTGGTCTGCCAGACAAGGAGACCATGAGATCCAAGTTATCAACTACCGACATGTCCCAAAATACCATGATGAAAATAAAAATGCGAGCTTGAATGGAGCATCCAAAGAAAACGTGGAATACTGCCTGACAGGGACTTACTGCAGACATGCTGGTAACCTCCCACCGATAGCCAGCACGCTCGCTGAATACAAGGAAAACAAACGAAGACAGAAGATCGGACATTGCAATCTCAAAAAAAGATAAATTCCTTTGACTGACAAACTTCTGGGCATCAATTTCTTTTCATCAAGTTCCCTCCACCCCAGCGAAAGACAGCCCCCCCCCCCCCTTCATGTTCAGCCCCGCGACTTTGCCTTCCTCCTTCACCCACATGCACAAACTTTTACTCACATATATCAATCAGAACAGATGTCCTCACACCCAGGACGTTCTCACACCCATGACGTACTCACACCCACACCCAGGACGTACACACACCTAGGATGTACTCAAACAAGACACATTGATTGATTATTCAACTTGATTCAGAAAAAAAAAAATGGAGCATCACTTACAAGACAGAACCGACGTACGCACGGACAGATGCCGTGCTTGCCTGCTTCTGTTTCCAAGAGAGATGAGCGGGGAAAAGGACACATCTTGACTAATGATATAACTGAAAATTAATAGCTATGAATAACCAAACTGCGAGGAAAACAGTACACCATGACAAAAGGTAACTTATGTGTAGCAATGGCGTAGCTATATACTTCACATTATGACAAAACACAACCTAGGCGTAGCAATGGCGTAGCTATACTTCACACTATGACAAAGTACAACCTAAGCATGGCAATGGCGTAGCTATATACTTCCCACTACAACAAAGTACGACCTAAGCATGGCAATGGCGTAGCTATATACTTCACACTACGACAAAGTACGACCTAAGCATGGCAATGGCGTAGCTATATATTTCACACAATGACAAAACACAACCTATGCATACAAATGGCACAGCTATATATTTCACACAATGACAAAGCACAACCTTGGCAAAGCAATGGCATAGCTAAAACACAGCAACAAACATAGGAATGGCATGGCTAAAAATTGCAACAGACATAGCAATGACAAATGTAAACATGGCAAAGACATAGCACAAGTAAACTAAGGCCCCGTTAACATTAAAATGTTTTTGCGCTTCGGACAGTTTTGAAATGTTTTTCGTATGGCGTTAAAGGGACACCACCGCAATGCTTTTTCGACTATTTCACATCAAGGACCGTGAGGCATCAAATTGGTTCACTGTCCAGCCGGGAAAATGGCGGCCGGCTGCGCCGCACCCACTTGTGTACTGCACTGGTCTGCAGTGAAAAATTCAATATTTTGAATTTGCAACCGTGAGAGCCAGCTGACTAGTATAGTAAGTCACAAAGCCGTGGCGAGTTTGCATAGCTAGTTGCCCTTTCCCTCTCTCTCTTTCTCTGTGGCTTTTGTTTTCGCGATGGCGCGGATTGTGGTGTTTGCTGCTGGCATAGTTCGCCTGCAGATCAATCTGGGACGAGGTCTTGTTGGGGATATTTGGGAGGAGCTGCGGGACGAGTTTGACGTGGTGTGGGAGGCCTTGCTTAGGAGATGGGAGGTGAAGGAGGCAGCGGAGGAAGGCGATCCCGTGGAGCAAACTAGGACGGCGGAAGGGAACATTCTGCGGCCGATGTCGGTCTTTGTTGAAAGAGACCTCGCATATGTCCATGATGAAGTGGTGAAACGGCTGCGGAGAAGGCGGTACAAGGATGGCCGGTAGTTAAGTTTCAGTCAGGTTTTATCCAGAAGTGTGGGATGCATTACTACCCGAGTGTCAAAAAGCTGGTGCTGACGTGAATGCACAGGGCAACAAAGTTATTATTTCGTTTGCTGACCCGGATGTTTTGCGCAGTGACTTTTTTTGCTGATCGTTTGGTTGGTGGTGGTTCGAAGTATTCTGGTGTGCATGGCTGTGTTACAAGATTATGTGATTCCCCCAATCTTTATCCCAGTAGTGCCGCTGTTAGTGTTGTGAAGCCGTTTATTCTTGAATACCCGCCAAGACAAGCTGGAATTGAGTGTTCTCTGCCAATGGGAGCATGTTGATGAAAATCAGCATGTTGTGGCGTAGAAGAAAAGTCACCCCTTCTCTTGATGACACTCAGATGGCCCCGAAGCCCTGTCACCATGACTACAATTTACCTTTGGAAGATGCCCCTTTTGGCCTCTGACTCTTTAAGGTGTGAATTGTGGTAGAAAGATCTCCCCACACTTGGGAGTGGTTGAAGTGAATGAAATGATTGTGATCACAAAGTAGAAGAATTATTGGAGTATGATGCTGATCTTTTTTTAATATGTGTTTTATGTTTTTTTCTTCTGAGAGAATAAGTATTAAAGGAAAACTGATTAATCAAGAATTCAGAATAATGAGTAAATAAATCCATGGATAAACTATTAATTTTGGTTCTGTTATGGCAGCCAAGCATCGCTCCAGCACTCGGAGACACGACTGCTTCAAGCCAAGCAACAAGTTTGCCTGACAAGACGGACCTTTCCACTTGCTGGTGCAGACTGCTGCTGCAGAAGTTGCACAATCAGCCAGGTATAGCCACATCAGCACCACACCGGCATGCGCAACCCTTCTCCATAGCTTCAGGCACGTAATTGTCCTTCGTGGCATGGTAGTTGTCATGTTGTGGGTAGAGTTTACGGAGGGTGATGAGGGACAGGAACTCATACCTGAAGATCATGGGATACTTCTCCTGTACAAGAAGTGAATGAAGA
Organism: Clathrina lutea; assembly: GCA_028571005.1. NCBI lineage: Eukaryota > Metazoa > Porifera > Calcarea > Clathrinida > Clathrinidae > Clathrina > Clathrina lutea. The sequence goes on from JAOWAR010160444.1 coordinate 5,651, forward strand.
GGTTTTAGTGGAAGCTTTGTTGTAGTTTTCCACTCCTTGATTATTGCAATCTTCTTTTGGATAAAATGATATTCTCATTTTCCAAAAGAATGATGAGAATTACTGGTCGCAAATATTAAGAACAGACATGAAGGTGCTTTGATCGTACTTTAACTGATTGTCGAGAGCATGGTTTAGCAATGTACCAAACCCCAACTAACCTGCATGTGTGTTGTGCCCATATCTTCTGACTTCTTCCACCTTGGCTTCACGTCCTTGTGCGGTGGCCAACCCCAAGCCATAGTTGTATGTGGACAACAGCTGTCGTGTGTGCTTAGGCACGGCAAACCCAATAGTCCACACGGTTGGTGTAACGGTGTTGAGAACAAGCCGGCAGCAATGATAAAATGCGAGCCAATGCTTGTCGAGCTCAGGAAGGTCCTCCTCTCTCAGCTCGTACCTGCCAGCCAGCATGGATATGGTAAAAAAAAAAAAAAAAAACAATGATAATAACGAAAAGAATGCCATTCGCGCTTGCCTTGTTGTGTTCTTAGCTTAATTTTTATAAAATCTCTCATCTATACCTTTTTGGTGAATTGTAACACCATGTATGTCTATGCATATCTTCCCTTTGTTATTATTTAGGAAGCATATTACTACAAAGAATGTTGATGCTACACACCTGCTAAAGTACGAGACAGCATCACGCAGATGAATCATGGCCAATGCCGGGACATGCAGCCGAAGATGCTCTTTTTCGTCTCAGCTTTCAACGTGAAGTGCCTTCAGGTAAGGACAAAGTAGAATGGGAGGTATTTTAGTTTGGTAGTGAGAGTGAGAACTCCAAGGAATAAAATTAAACTTCCATCCACATAAATGCAGATGTATTGGTTCTAGACAGGAATCGAACTCTGATCAAAATTGATCTGCAGCAAACTGGAAGAGAGTTTTATTCCCACCTTCAGGATTGAGTCAATGTTGTGGCAGCACTTGCGACTCTCGTTGCCAGTGAAACGAAAACAGCTGCCCAGATCTGAAACTGGCTTCTTGTCGTCAAGCCAAGCCAGGATCCGCTTTGCTAGCCTGTTTTAGCGCATGGCGTTCTTAATGACATGTAGGAGTCGACCGATGGGGTGGTTGCCAGTTGTTGCATTCTTTGGTGACAGGCTGGTGGCGTCAAGGAGCACTGCCTCAAAAATGAGCTGCCACGCATTGTTCATACAGTGCAGTGGTTCTGCCATGGCCCTTTCAATGTGGCGACCTAGGGAAGAGTAGTACTCTTGCCGGGATTTGCTTCTTGCTACGAACTGAGAGATTTTTTTCTCAGTTGCCCTTGCTCTCCACGTCTCCTGCTATGGTCGCCTTCAGCGCCTCCACCTTCTGCACCATCTCGAGTCGCTTAGTCCACTGCCATGGCTTCCAAAAGAACGTCTCAGGCTCTGTGTCCTCTTCCTGCTGCTCATCCCTTCGGCTTGTTCTTGGTGGCACTACTAACATCTCCAAAGGAGGAAAATACGTGGCGCTGTTGGGCAGCTCTCCACTCATCACTGCCAGATACTTCTGGTCAAAGATGGCCAGACCATGCCTAAACTTGCACGTTCGTCCATTGATACTGACCATCTCTGCCTCCAGCTGCCGAGCATATAGCTTCATCGCTGGGTTTGTCTCGTCACACTGGGCGGCGAGGAGCAAAAAGTTGTCGTGTGGAGAGCCAATACGACGGCCACGGTTCAGGAAACTGACGCACCATAGGGTCATGTCTCCATCAGCCTACTATATGGTGCGCCATCACCTCCCACAGTAAGCATGAAGGTGTTTTTCTCATCGAATCACCTCAGGATGCAATGCAGACGGACGTTACTCAGGAAGAGCTCGGCCATGGCCAGTCACTGTTGACTTGAGCAACCAACCGTCTAGCACCAACAACAGGCCTGCAGCCAGCAGGTGTTAGAATTGACTTAAGCTCTACTATGTCTTGGCTGAGGATGAATGACATCAGGCTCTTGTATGGGAGCAAGCGATCAACACCCACCAGGCATCAGGTTGAGGTACTGGTTGCACTTGTTACGGTGGCAGTACTGGCGCATTATACAGATGGCCACTGCTTCGTACTTCACCTTGGACAGGATGCCCCCTCAATACAGCACACCAAGGCTTCGCAGTTTGTTCTGTTCACTTCTGTTGAACTTGTGTACACAGGGCGAGACTACCCTGGGCAACACCTTCATGCGCATGAAAGGTGACGTGGACACTGTAGTAACCATTTCATCTGGGGGCATCGAGTGGACGATGGTGGTGAACAGCCCTGCGTTGGCTGGTATGTTGTTTTCACGTGTTCCACCATGAGATCCCCGTGCTGCCTTGAGCAGAGATTGCCGTCGTCGCTTCTGCATGGCCCTGGACAGTGTGGTGCGATCACTGTTTGTCGGATCTAACATGCTTGGGCCACGGCAAATCCACTTTGCAGCAGCAGCAGCAAGCTTTGCATCAGCGGAAAGTCTGTACCGCTCGATCTCTTCCTCAGCTTCTTCTCTCTGTGAATAAAATTGAAAATCAACACTGTTGCAATTTGCTGATATGCTTCTCCTCATGATGTAGTCTTCGTGCCATGTTTTTTTCTCTGTATACTGTATTCTTCGTGTCATGTTTTTTTTTCTCTGTATCCTGTCTTCACCATGTCATCTTTTTTTCTCTCTGTATACCGTCTTCTCTGTATACTGTCTTCTTCATACATTGTCTTCTTCATGTCATGTTGTTGTTTTTTTCTTATAGAAAACAAGAGTGTGGGTGGACTGTCAGTTATTTATCTTGTCAGATGCTTTACCTTTCGTTTCCATGCTTTGTTCTTCCTCTTCCGGGTCTCCAAAGTTCTTCTCAGTTCCTCTTCCTCTCGACAAAGTGCCTCGTGCTCAGCTTGGAGCTGACGGATGCTCTCCTCCTTTTCTCTCTTCTGCTCATCCCAGTCTTGTTTCTCTCTATCTAAATCTTCGCATAGGCGCTTAGTCTTTTGCACTGCCGACAGTTGTCCATCCGGGTGGCAATGATTCTTGTTGCAAGGCATGGCATAGAATAGGGTGTCATGCCTGGGCGGCTGCATGTACTGAGGTCAAACAAAAAAAAAAAAAAAAGATTCTCAAACCACTACTCCTTCCACACCATCTGCTAGATCCGTGGGAAAGAGGACAGCGGCCCTACCTGGTTGTCTCTACACGATGTTCATCTCAGTTTTTTTTCAAAATGCACTGAAAAAAAATGACCTAAACTTTCCTCTGGCAAGCAAAACTGCATCCGGTTGCGCCAACCACTTTCAGCCACTTTGACAGCTGTCGATCTCGGCAAACGAAGGTCCGATTTTCACACTTCAAAGCTTCACAGGCTCTTCGCTGTGGCACGAAACAGGTCGCAAGTGATCTAGCTGTCTGTTGTCAAGCGAAACCCAGAAAAAAAGAGCCTCGAACCCGCTCCATCGGGCGATTTGGACTTAGTCTCTGCACGAGACCGGTCGAGGCACCTTGCATACAATGGGATACAAGACCCCGCGCGCGCGGCCCGGTCCCCTCTCGTGAGCCACAGTGGGGTGTGCCAGTCCCCTCTTGTGAGCCACAGTGTGATGTGCCAGTCCCCGACGTGATTTTCACCAAGTTTCCTAAATACCATGGCAACAGTTTTTGGTCACACCTGGGTGTGAACAAAAAAGTGGCACAACCAGTACTTACAACCAGTACTTACAACCAGTACTTACAACCAGTACTTACAACCAGTACTTACAACCAGTACTTATTGCCAAAATATACATTTCTTGCTCTTGTGACCTCAACATTTCTCATACTTCACGAGATGGCATGAACTTTCACGCTGGGCGCAAACATGTGATTGAAACTGAAAGGACTGGTGTATGCTGTCTCTCTCAGGCTCCTGCAATTCAACAAGCTATGCCTTCGTTGTCGTTTCACCCCTCCACTTCCTCTTTTTCCTCCTCCTCCTTGATCCTTGCCATCGTCATCATGGACAGTGAAGGGACCTTCTGAGTGCCGCTCCGAATTCGCTCTCTGCAGCAGTCTCAGTACTGGTGCCACGAAGAAAGCAACATGGTTTTTTTTTTTCAAAGTTCTCATCTTCACAAGCTGGGTTTGCTTACCTTTTTTTTCTTCTTGTATGAAATAGCAATGCTTCTCACGTGTTGGCGTGGCTTCATGGACTGATCTCTCGACTCGTGCCATTCTCGAACATGCATAACGGGGGCCCAAACCGCCACTTTCAATTCGTGCATTACACGAATTCAAGGTAGCGGATCTGTTGCAGTGTCCCATTCATATTAACACATTTTCACGTTTTCGGTCGTTATGTTGTTAACAGCAAAACACAGGGAGGTGTGCCGTTTCCAGTGTTTTGGAAACAAGATAATGGCGTGCATAATGATTTGTGTTACTATGGTTAATTCAAAGCGTGCTTATTATCACAAAGCATCAGCTCTTGCATTTTCTTCGTTCACACACGGACCGAACCATCCTTCTGAGGTTCTCAGGCACTCTGCTAGACATACCTCGTTTTCAAGCGTAATGTAAATGCGAGGCCTATCCGTAACGATTTGAGAATACTTCAAATCGGTTTTGCTAAAAACGTTCTAATGTAAAACGAGACCTGATAACAAGTCATCACTGAGTGAGAACTGGAAAGGCTTACGTTGGAGTGTGGGGATGGTGTGACAGTGTAGATGGTCAGCACAAGTCGAGAGCAGTGGATGTAGAACGCCAGCATGGTGTCATCAGGAAGAGACGGTTTGATGTGAGACTGAATAACATCGCAAAATGAAGAGGGAGAGAAGTGTCCACAAAACTTCAACCACCCCCCCCCCCCCTCTCTCTCTCTCTCTCTCTTTCTACTGGTTTCTAGTCAAC
>JAOWAR010160455.1:0-10527 GCA_028571005.1 Clathrina lutea
GCCGAAAGTGCCGCTCTCTTCTTGTTGACAATGTTGCCAGAGTCAGAGAAGAGGCGCTCACTTGGTACAGACGTTGCATGAATGCGACGCCACCTTTTGAACGTGACTTCATGAAGTGCTATCATCTGTAATCATTGGTCGAAATGTTGCCATAATTATATAGCTTTTTCGAATATCGTGCTATGACATCACACGTGCGATTTATCGTCACACCCCTAGCCTGAATATTCCTGTCTTGCTGTCTACCTGCATGTCTGTCTGTCTGTCTGTCTGTCTGTCTGTCTGTGTCTGTCTGAAGAATCGAGACACAGGGGAGAAAACAGGACCAGCCAAAGCTTACCGATCACCGGCTAGGTGGAAAGACTAACCCAGGCCAGGAGTTCAGATGGAGATAAACTCTTGGCAGCACTGTTTCGGCCTTTGTGGCCTCATCAGTGAGAGACAGATCAATATGCCTATGGCTAGTAGATGTAGTCGAAGACTTATCCTCTCTACTAGCCAGACTTGCACTTGTGGGTCATTAGAACTCTTATGCAAGGCTGCGCTGGATATAGGAGGATTACCCCTTCCACTGTTGTAAAGTATAACACTGAAGAATTGAGATGCAAGGGAGAAAGCAGCACCAGCCAAGCTCACTGATCAACGGCAAAGAGGAAAGACTTGACGTAAAAAGAAAAAAAAAACATTGCTTGATCAGGAGTTAAGATGGAGATGAATTTTCAGAGAGCATTGCTTCCATTCTTCCATAGTTTCTACCAGATGGGGAAGGATTGTGACAAATCATATGTAACAGTTTCTAATGTATTAGATCACGCCCACGGATTGTGACACAACGATTAATGGAACCAGACTTACCTGGAGCAGAGAGCCTTGACATTTATCTACATGACTTTGCAACTGTTCATGGTTGCTTTGCAGCTTGATTGCACAAAAACACATAAAAGAAACATTGGAGTCAATGTCTCCATTCCTGAATTACTATGGCAACCAATCATGCCCTTGCAATCGTGGTAAAGCCAGCAGAAATCAAAGATCAAATCGAAAATGTTTCTTTTTTCTAAGCATAATGGCCTCCCCCAGCAGTTTCCACTATTGTTATTTTCCTTCTTCCTGCGATTTATGCTCACTCTTCAGCAGACTCACTTAAAATCCCGGCACACAGCATGCGAGCGGAGAGCACGCAAGCGTTCACACATACACACATACATGCGCACAGGTGCACAATGCATACGTTGACATGCTCCAACCTTCTTCAAGCAAAGCTTTTGCGTGGCAGCTGCAGTGCTCAAGAAACCATCACAAGTCATTGCCGCCTCTCCAATGGGTACTGATGCCTCCTGGATGAAAAGCAGCCACACCGACAAAACGACATGAGAAAGGCAGTGAAGTATTCTGCACTCTTCACGACATGATTGTGCCATGCCTGACAGTTTCTACAACACCTAAGCGATGTGGTACTAAAAAACGGTGAGAAGAAGCCCCTCCCCATCTCTTTTGGCTTCCTATCCAAACCATCAGCATATGAAAGCTGGTAGAAATTACCAGGGGTGGTGTTAGCGTTGTATTTAAGGCAGGACCCTACCCATCCCGGATCCAGATGTGACCTTTTCCCGTTTTTCTTACGTTTATGAAAGTAGGTAAAGAATCGAACTATCTGGTGAAAACTGTGTTCAGGAGTTCAAAGAGGAAGTTGGAAAAAATGGGACCAAACATCTCAATTGTCGGCAGTCTGATACGGCCCTGCATCGGCGTCCCGCGGCTGCACCTCCGGTTTGATCATGGTGTGAAAGCTAGCCGTAGGTGTACGCATTGACTGGTCACATATGTGTTATGCGACTCACGACTAGATGACATCATCAAGCGCCAAAGGGTGCCAGGCGATGCTAGCTGGGCTGAGCCGGCTTTGGCCACCAAACAAAGAATTGACTGTTTCAAAACATATCTTCTGTGCTCCTTCCCGGAGTTTATCTCAACATCAATCTTTTGGATGTGCGGTTTGTCGGCTTACGTACGCGTTTCAATGCATTCGAAGGAAAAGTCACATTGTCAGTAATCCGTGTCTCCCAATGGCCCTTAAACTTCCATATCTTTTAGAGCAGTTTCGTCCTTTCAGATGGTGAAAGAATAAAATGTGCAGCTTCTTCCACTGAAGAGCTATTTCGCACAGAAAAATCAGGATTCAAGGGGAGAAATTCAGGATTCGATGGGAGTATGTCCGGTTATGAGACTGGTCCATTGTGCATGTGGTTATCGACTAACCCACCACCGGCTCCGAAGCGAAGGGCTCAGCGAACATGGCGCTTGCGAGAAGTAATTGTCCGCGAGTGGGCTTGGTTGTCACCTAGCTTTCACCAGCGAAGTCCGCCGAGCGGCATCGATGATACACGAAGTCCGCCGTCAAACGTCGCTCAAGAGCAAATAGTAAGTTATCAAACAATAGTTTTCTCTCAAATATTTGGAAGACGGACGCCTCGATCACGATTTTTCCAAAAAGAAACCTTCGGTCAATTGCTGGACAGCTGCCATCTTCCTCGATCACGGCACGAAAGAGTTCGCAGGTCATGCGCTCCAGATCTATCCATCGCGGGAGGCTGACCATGAAAGCGCTAGACAGCGGTGGCTCACAAGCCCGCCGTAAACGTCAAAACCACGTGGCAACACGCCTTTTGTCAGCCCAGACACCAGTAATCGCTCATCTGTTTTTGCCATGATTTATCGTACTATTGTCTGTCCAATCGACACTCCGTGCCGCAAATTTCTCATGCCCCACCCGAAACGACACTGGAAGGATCGCAGTGTAACCTCCGCAGGAGCCTCCTTAATGGAGAAGATGTGACCGATGCACAGAGGAATACAACCAAAAACGAAGAAAACAGAAAATTGGCGAAGCTCATCACTCCGTTCCGAGACTGCGACTCGAACATGTGGCACCAAATCGCTAGCAGACGAGAAACACCTGACTCTCTGCTACGCCATCACGTCATCCTCTTCTTTTTTCCTTCTTCATTTTCGGAAGTTCTTAAGGTCGTGCCTCTCTTATTATTCAGAAAACCCAAAATAAGTAGCTCCGTTTATAGTACTCTATTTTACCTGGCCTTTATGTACCTCAGAACCACAAGGAAGTTCTCTGGTCTTTTGTGATCTTCCAGACGTACTTGTCAAGGACCTGACTAACACTAAAATATTCCACCTAAATGATTGTGTACTCCTTTTAAAAAAATGGCTGAAATGCCAATAATTAAAAAAATAATAATAATAAATGGAGAATTTTCAAGTCTTCATGATTCTTTTGGCAGAGTTTAACAGAGACTCAAAATAAAATTTTGACCAAATATCTGAGGGAGCAATGAAGGGAGCTACCTTAGGTTGTGCAGACTCTCCAATGCCACCTACCTTTATTGTAGGCTTTTTTTTTCTATGCCAAGCTTGAGGACATTTTTGCCAGAGACAATGGAAGGGATTGATGCCTCAGGCGAAGCAAGCCAGATTCTTAGACATATATACTTGTGTTGCAACCACAGAAAATAAAGCTCGCCATTTTTCTGGTGTGAATCCAGCTGCCTAAGCATTGTGGGCAGTGCTATTTCTTTTCCTCCTTTTCTTCTCAAGTTTTGCTGGCAACTGAATTTATATAATAGAGAATAAATAAGACGAGAGACATTTTCTGAGACTATAGTATTCTAAGATTTCATGGAGGCTCCATATGCAATCGAACTCCAGGCAGGGAGAGCAGAACTGGACAATTGTCTTTTTCGCATTCTTTCTTCAGCTGGCCAAACAAGAGCACTTCACGGGGATACAACATACAGAAAAGGTGTTTTCTTTCCTAACTGGTAGCGAAGTCGGGAAAACACCTCCTTCTCCTAACTGATCGTGTCTTCAGTGACTGTTTCGTCACTCATCCCTGATCCCCCCCCTTTTTTTTTTCTATCTAGTCGTCAGCAGCTGGCTCACGAAAACACCTTTTGCTCCTAACCACTGTCCATTTCAGAGACCTTTTTTTTTACTCTCCCACTGAGGCTGGCTCATGAAAACACCTATTCCTCCTCGCTGCTCTGATTTTCATCAACCATCAGTTTTTCTCTTCCTTTACATGGGGAAAACACCTCTACGTTTCCTAACTGGAGTGTACCGTGAAAACACCTCCTGGAGAAAACACCTCCGTGAGGTGCTCTTGGCCAAACTCAGGTAAAAAGGAGAATCGTGTTGCTTACGGTGCAATGGTCTTCCAAGTCCGCCACCATGTTGAAGAATGTAGTGTAAAACGCATAGGAATCAACGCCAGGTCTGGAGACAGAGAGGAAGTGAGTGGGAGTTATGGAGTGAGAGAGAGAGAGAAAGAGAGGAAGAAGGGAAAAAGAAAGAAAGGGAAAGAAAAGGAAAGCCAATGGAGGGTAGCGGAGAAAAAAGAATAAAAAGAGTTATTCATGAGGATGACGTGATGGTGTAGTGGATAGCAAGGTGACTCTTGTCTGCTAGGCAATTTGGTGCCGCAGGTTCAAGTCACGGTCTCGGAACGCAGTGTGAGTTTCATTAATTTCCTTCGATCAGTATATTTTATTTTCTCTGTGCGGTCACATCTTTTCTTTCCAAAAAAAAGGAAAGGAGTCAAGATCTGCAGGCGAGCGGGCATGCCACAGATGTATAGGCTCACAAGTACAGGTGCCAGCACATTTAGAAACTTTCCGACTCCTGCCAGACTCCAAGCCTCAGTGGGGATAAAAGAACATTGATTGAAATTTATACAGTTTCCAGCTTTTAATGAGAAGGAAAGCACTAATTATTTCTTTACAGGTGAAAATTTCTGTGAACACGAGCAAGAGAGATCTGACAAAAGTGATAAATTCAAAAAAAAACCCGTGTGTCTAACTAGCTGGTATCAGTTGCACCTTGGGGCAAATGTGGAAAGAGCTAATTTCATCAACATCACGAGGATCCATGGTGGGTGCTTCACACCATTGGAGAGGTATGCCCTATAGGAGCAAAATAAAGAGCAGTGCTTCTATGCTTACAATCTTGCAGAATAAGCAAGTGCACGTGATTGTTCTGGGAATCCTCGATCGTGGAGATACAACTACATTAATCCGGGGCACCTTACAACCGTAAAGCACAGTGGAACTGAAAATCTGTAAAAGTTGAACATCAGTGAGCACATCTCTTATTGAGTGTTGAAAAACAAAAAACTCAATTCCACTTTCTTCGCTGATTCTTGTGGCTGGCTTGTGCATGTGATTTTCTTTACTTGGCTACTCTTCCTTAAGACAGACAGACGAACAGACAGACAGACAGACAAAAAGGCAGGCAGGCAGCAGACTGGAACACTTTTAGCATTTCCTAGCCTAGGATCGGAGTTGCTTGAGGGTATCCAGCATTCTTCTTTACATAAACAGACAGACAGACAGAGACAGACAGACAGACTGAGACAGGCAGATTGAGACAGGCAGACAGACAGACAAAGAGACAGGCAGGCAGGCAGACAGACAAACAAACAGACAGAGAGACAGAGAGACAGACCAGCAGACGGGGACACAGGTAGACAGGGTTAAAGGACATTCTTGTTCCCAGTCAGGGAAGACACTTCACAAAGCGTGTTGATGAGCTCATAAAACTGCATAGTCTATGAACATCTTCTTCTTTCGGAAAATAGATGTTGTTCAGGGAGGCAGATTAGTGTATTGCATCAGCCAGCATGGCCCACCGTCGACGATAAACTTGAAGTCTTTTTTCTGGAGTTAGAGGTTTCTCAGTTACAGATGGAGATTTACATTGTTGAACAAGTTCTCTTCTGTTTGCACTAGGTCCGAACATGTTACGTGGAGTAGCTTCCCGTTATGCACCTCTGCTTCTGCGTCTGTTTGGCTGTCTTTGAACCGTCATCGATTGTCGAATGCCTGCTGTGTCACAGACTAAAGTTTGTCGGGTTGATGGACAAAGATTTTCCACGCTGAAGCAATGCCGAAGAGCTCCGGCATTGCTTCAGCATAATGATAGATAATGATGTAGAAGGCACCCATCCTCCATCGATATGCGTTATATGTTGGCAGGTTGTGTTTCGCTTCCAGGAGGCTACCGTTTCTGGCTGCCAGTGCTATGCTGCTGGAGGCGGAGGTTGTGGAGAACCAGGGTGGGCCCCTCATTCTACAAAGGGCTGCACCTTCTGCTGCAGACTAGACCAGCAGCGTTATGATGGCAGGCCAAAAGAAAGAGAAATTTGCCCTCCCCCCACCCCAAAACACCTAACCGTACAGCCTAGGAGCTCATTGACGACAAAGAGGCTAGCGCGGAGGGGTCATGAGGTCATTTTGGACAAGGTAACCGTGGATATTGCTCATGTTCCCCGTGAGAGAGATAAATGTCAATCAGAATAATCTTGCTTTCCTTTTTTCTCTCTCTCCTAAACTACCGACCAGAGGATGTTCACGCTTCTTTTTCCACCTCGTGTTCAGCCAACCTTGAGATCGAGACATGAACTGCCGTCAGAACAGACATGGACAGTTTACGATCGTTGCTATGGGTAGCTGTCAGGATCATTGCATCACACATGTTTCTCCACCATATTTGCAAAATGGCGCATGTTTATAACCGTGAGCTCATACACACGCAGATGCTGTACTAGAAACGGAGGAGCTGAAAGACATCGCCATAGGCGATCAGAAGAGCTGTTCAGGTCACCGACGACTGACAGGCTTGTGGATCATACAAGCGTGCCTGGAGTGTCTGTGGCCAGAGTAACAACAGTGAACACAGATGATGGCACTGTCACTGATGGAGGCGCCGATGACAGAAGGCATGCGCAGCGGCACAAGGGTAAGGCGTACGCTTGCCACAAGGTCCTAAAGATTCTTTGAGAGCAGTTTGAGGCAACGCATGTGGAGGGTGCGAGTCTCAAAAAAACACAAGCGTTACAAGCTAATTTCAGACACTCGTCGCTACAGGGACCTCAACCAGCAAAACCAGTGGCTTCCTGCAATGTATTCGATGTGTTTAGGAATTACTTGTACTGCATGAAGTGCATCCAGGATGTTTTGAGCATCAACAACAACTTAAAGCACCTGACTCATCTCCGTTTGCAAAAGTGTGAGGGCAATGTCCAAGCCTCTCTCAAGCTGAAGGGAAAGGCTTCACTACTAGACATGGCTAAGTTCAGGAAATCCATTTCGGGGTGGGTATCGCTGAGGGAGAGCAGGACGAGGAAGGGGACGAGGATTTTGAGGCATCCAAGGTAGGGGAGGTGCTGGTCAAGGAAGAGGACGTGGTGGTCAAGTGCGTGGTTGTGGAGTTCACGGAGGCCTTGGGGGTCGTGGTGGTCGCAGGGGTTGTGGCGGAGGGTTTCACCAGGCAATCAATCCAGCGGCTGGGCAGACTACGACGACGCTGATGCGGGTGGGTTTGCATCTTTGCCACAGTTCAATCCTGAGCACTCCACTGGCCTGCACTTACCTGCTGGTGTGCAGTTAGCTGATAAAGTGATTTTTTCAAGTTGTTTTTCACACCAGAAGTGGTTGATTCAATTGTTGATTTCACAAATATCTACGCAGCCACGCACATCCACAACAAGCCACACAAGAAGAACTGTGCATACTGCTGGGAGACAGCCCGTGCGTAACTTCTTGTAAAACTTGCAACGTTGCACTGCATGTCACACAGAGAGACTGTTTCACGCTCTCCCATCAGGCACACTTTTAGATAAATTTATTCCTGACACTACATTATCATTTGCACATATCAGAGTCCACTCTAAAATATTTTTTCGTCCTAAAACACAGTGACTGGTCGTATAAATGCCGCATTTTTCCACTTTACATCACTTTTACATCATTTTTGGGCAACATTTCTTTCTCCAAATCATGTTTTTGCTGTGAAAAATGAAATCTCCTACGAAAGATCTTCTAGAAAAAGTATTAGTTCCTGTTTACAATTCTTCTTCGTTAAGAAGATATACGGGTTCAAAGAAAAGCAGTCAAAGTTCTCAATTTTCACAAAATCCAGTGGAACGCTAAAGGGTTAAGCTATGATGAAGATTATGCTGTCAACTCCTTTTGGTCCATATGGGGCCAAATCGCCCTTTCTACCTACCAAGGCTGCTCACATGTACAGTGAACCTGCATTTTACAACCCCCCTCCCCCCCCCTCCTGGGGCGGCCAAAAGTGGTCGTATAATGCATATGGTCTAAAAATGCAGGTTCAAAGGAAAATGCCCGCAAACCCTTTGCAATACAGACTAGAGAGCAAGATCAGAAAAGTTGTTCCTTGGTCAACAGAAGTCAGATTTGATTGTGCGTGAGCCAAATTTCCATAGCAACGAAAGCAAGAAAAATGGCGTCAAAAAGCAGGCTTCGAATAAGAAAAGGTGGTGATCTTTGGCTCGAGAATAGGCTCCTTGAGAATACCTTGACCAGTGTTGGGGCACTTCAAAGCATTAATAAGACTTAAAAAAGACTTCACCTAAGATAATGCAGCTGTACTGGAAGTGCTTCTGCAAAAAGATGCGTGCAGCTGTGACTGTAGAGAACGTTGATGGCCGAGACCACCATTGCCACTGAGGCACATTGTTGGACCTCAACGTCAAGATTTAACCGTGTCATTGCTTAATTATCTGGGTAAGAGGATAGTGTATTGTCCCTTCTGTTGCTATGCCTAAAACGCAGGAAATTTACCGTGGCAAAGCTGCAGAAAACCCCGAAGGCCTTCCCGCCCCGGCACAGTCACAACATTGCACAAAGGCTACAAATCGTCTCTGCACGCTGAGACGTGAGGGATTGTGCGGGCACTACATCCAACATGCGGCAACAGTTCAAAATTGATACACGCAGAAGTAACGAATGAAACAAAACAAAGAAGAAAACGGTGGTTGGCCCCTTCTCAGCTCCACTTCCTTGGCAAACGAGATCGACGCTCTGAGTTTGCATTTTTAACGATGCGCTCGGCCGCCCCTAGAAACGCAACAATCGCCTGGATACTACGCATGAGCTGTCAAATCTGACTTCTGTTTCCTTGGACTCAATACAGACAAACCAAACACCACAAACCCATCAGAAAACCCCAGCCCCTTTCCCATACCCACTCCCATCTCCAAATCACAACCAGACACACTACTGAGACACCAAGTCGTCCGATTTTCCCGCGAGTAGTACAGGATTTAGGAACGGCTTCATGTACGCATGTCTCGGCGATGTTGTGTCAACACTGACTACATATCGAGTGGCTCCTGTCGGATCGTGTCTACATGTGGTCGCGGTTATGAGACCAGTATAATGCAGGTTACACAGTGAGTTTCAGCCAGCTTTTGGCGGTCGCTGGTCGCATAATCATGATAATGCAGGTACTTTTCCGTGCGAAATCGTCCGTGCACGAAAATGTGGTCGTAAAAAGCAGGTGGTCGTAAAATGCAGTGGTCGTTAAATGCAGGTTTCACTGTATAACATCTCTAATACTAAGTATACTATAGGTACAGTCCTGCAGGTACAACTTGACTCTACAATCACACAAGTTGCTAACCAATCTTTCATCTGCTACACGTACGGCATACACGAGAAAAGCATACCTGTTACCCTTCACGTCCTCCACACGCTTCCGATAATCCTTGCATAAAGATCGCACTTCCTTGTTGTGCTTTTCAAAGAGGCCTCCAAGTTTCGAGAGAAATTCTACGGCTGTGTGACGCCATGGGCAAGAATAAGCAAGAATGTGTGGGCAAGAATAAGCTGATTCGTCCGCGCATCATAGCAGTTTCGAATAAGACAGCAAAACTCACCGTGTTCTTGAACGGACACCTGAAGTTTGGCCCACTTAAACGCGTCTACCTGTGCGGCGTTTCCACATAGATCGCGAAGCATTGGGGCAGCGGCCATCAGCAGAGAGCAGCCCTCTCGATTTTTACTGAACTCTCTTCGCGGACCAAACGAAAAGCGCCGGAATCTGCAAGCGAAACTTACCCTCACAATTGAGAGTTCCTGGAGCAGGTTGCAGCAGTCAAAACGTGTCGGCGAGAATAGGGGCTAAAGGCTGGTTCAAGGTTTCACGACGTTAAAAGGCTCGCCCAAACCCGACATTTTGCACTTGAGATTTGGCGCCCGACAATCTGTCAACTTCTCAGAGCCCTCTCCTCTGGAGTCCCGGGCGGCCGATCACGGATGAGTGACGCGCTTCTCCCAAGCCCGGCTTCGACTTATTTGGTCCTAGACTTTCTTCGCTGGAATCACCATGACCCTCACTCTGGTACTTATACGACCACTGTAGTAATCATGATTAATCAGCGGGAAGTGATCGTATTTGAATTGCAGTAACTGAGTAAGTACGCATGCACCCTCCGGATCCGGATCTCGAAAATATAAAATGGCGAAACTAGCCAGGTTAATGACGCCGAGGTTGGCTCCTCGTTCGCGCGGCGTTCGCGCCACGTACATGGCCATGGCGCAAAAAGACTCAGATAATACATGTATAGGGACGCTTTGCAAACCGAAAATCGTCAACTTTTTCGGAAACGGGCCGGGTCCGGGAACGAGGTGCGAAAATCGTGGCGCGAGA
>JAOWAR010160466.1:0-10526 GCA_028571005.1 Clathrina lutea
GATCTGTACGTCCAGCTCGGATCTGTACGTCCAGCTCGGATCTGTACGTCCAGCTCGGATCTGTACGTCCAGCTCGGTGGCAGTGTCCAACATGTGGAATATTTTCTTTCTCATTTTGTCAATGTTCGGCGGAAAGGACCTGGACGAGTGCCAAAGGGGCAGTGACGCAAGTGTGCCTCGCAAACCTGTCATGCCCTGAAACTGTTCTGCCTCTTGGTGGTTGCCATCATTACCAAAACTGAACTTCACCTGCAAAGTCTAATTGACAGGTGCTTTCATACGGACACGAAGCGAGAGAGAGAGAGAGAGAGAGAGAGAGAGAGGGAAAGGGAGAGAGAGGGAGAGAGCCTGCGATAATCCTAGTGAACGAGAGAGAGAGAAAGAGAGAGAGAGAGAGAGAGAGAGGGAGAGAAACGTGCTGTGCTTACTGTGAGTCATTTTTGATCGAACAAAAATATTCCCTCGCCTGGAGACACACTTCAGGGGTGTGCCTTGGTCTTTAAATTTGGGTAGAAAGAGGGGCCCTACTCGGGCAAGGCTAGTCTAGTCCTGGGCCTCTCCATACGTTTAAAGATGAATTTCAAAAATTCTTTCGCACGCATATCTGAAGCTCTCCAAAATTTTCCCCCTCTACTCCATTCAGAGCTTCTTTCTGTATAACGTCTATCGTTGTTACGGCCACCACTGCTAGGCAGGTGGGGAACGAAAATTGCAGCTGCGTTCACATGCACTTTGATTCCGCTGGACCATAATATTATTTGGATGAGTTTCATTTGAACTGATCGCATGCGCACCTTGCCTTTGCCGGCTGAAGCGACTACAGATAATCACAATTTCTTCCGAATGTGGAAAAGCCTCTCCCTGAAAAAATTATAAGATGCAAAAAATCTTGCAGATTCAAAAAGAGGACTTTTGAGCCACGGTGCGACATTGCTCGATGCTTGCTTCCAAATGTGCGTAACACACTAATTACCTTCTCAACATGCCTTTGGGCACCGGGGTCGAAAAATCCAGCCACATGATGTTGCCTTTTTTCCTTGGCATGTGGCTGGCTTTTTCGACCCGGATGCCCAAGGGCATCTTGAGAAGGTAATTAAGGTTACGCACATTTGGAAGCAAGCATCCAGCAATGTCGCACCGTGGCTCAAAAGTCCTCTTTTGAATCTGCAAGATTTTTTGTATTTTATAATTTGCACAATTTTTCGCTTACCTACATTCATTTGGTATGTTTAATTACGTTACTATTAGTCTTTCTCATTGGGATTACAAAGCTGGCAAGAAAAAGAGCCATGGCAACGGGTAATTGCGGAGGTGAATGCAGCATCGGGTTTCATGGCATCCAGTGGAACCAACAGTCAGATTACGCGTAACTTCGGCGCGCGCACTTGTCATCCCATGCACGTGCACTCTCTGCGAAAATGGCGACTGACCTCCAGCGCATGCGCACAAGAAGCGTTACGCGTTATGCGCATGCGCACAAGAAGCGTGATGCGTCAGTCACCAGTCATGGCTCTGCACTGCAAGCGTCTCAAAAGCAGAGCCTTGCGATAGCAAGGCTCTAATGATGTATTGGCGGCTACCATAGGGCTTGTGTACGAAATAATTATCTACATGCAGATCTACATGTAGGTAACATCGCTAGTGTTTCATCTCCATTTGACCATATTTAGAAAAAATATGGCACTTGAACCCAACTGCGGAGTTCGACTAAATTAGACCTGCTACTACTAGCTAGAAATTTTTTCTTTTTTTTGAGTGGTGTAGTCTAGAGAGGTACTATTGAGTGTGTGAAGATGGCGCAGAAGACGTGAAAAGGTGATGTGTAAATTGCACAGGTGCTGGTAGATGCATGAAGTGGTGAGTGTTTGAAGATGTGAAGTCTGGGTGTATTTTAGCTCGTCCGCTGATCTAGTGTGTTCCGTGTCTGCTGCAGTATCTTCCCTATGGCTAGCGCTAGGGAAGCACTTTTATATCTCGACCTTCCTGTAGCTGGTGCCCAGTTATTTACCCCAGCGTGCTCGCGGGCTCGGTCAGCTTCGTGATTGCGAACGCTCCGAGCCCATGGCTTACTACAACCATTCATGATCAGTTATCCTCCATACCTTTTGGGTTTACTGGTTGCGGAGCCCCTGGTGAAGAGGTCCTCTCTAATTGAGGCGCTAGAAATCTATGGAAAATTTTGCCCAAAATTCAAAGAACAAAAAATAAACCAGCGCAACTGGGATTGAATTAGAGTAATTCATGCGTCCGTCAGACGTCGATTTTTTTTTTACTTCCGTTTGAATCACGTAATGGTACTGAGCATTGATCGCAAAAAAGGGAGAGGGTTTTGAAGTTAGGGGGACTGCGGTGGTTTCATGAACTCGCAACTTATCACATAACAGCTTTGGACTTGTACAGCTTGCACTTCACCGCAGTTGCAAAGGAAAGGAAATGGCTGAATGTTTGGTTAGGTTATTTGGTCATCCACGTGTGT
Source organism: Clathrina lutea (assembly GCA_028571005.1). Taxonomy (NCBI): domain Eukaryota; kingdom Metazoa; phylum Porifera; class Calcarea; order Clathrinida; family Clathrinidae; genus Clathrina; species Clathrina lutea. The sequence goes on from JAOWAR010160466.1 coordinate 2,477, forward strand.
CTACATTGATCTCTTGTGCAATTCAGCCTCACCATTGCTTAGGATGCTTCGCTGGTAGACTTGTTCGACCAACCACGTAAACTCCCTTTTCTCTTTCTGTGGACTGAGCTTGAGTAGGCTGTTGTCAATCCAGGTCTGAATGGTCGATTCCGTCTTAAATCTGTTGCCCACCGGGACATTGTTCTGAGATGGAGGTTTGTAACCCGCCGGCAATGGTGCCAAACGATGCTTCGACGGGTTTCCTCTCCACCCAACCAAGTATGATGAACCTTTGATCGTGAAGTCTGGAATCTGGCTGGCGAAGGTGTGCCGCCCGATCACCTTCCTGCCAATTATGTATTGATCATTTTCAGTTTCCTGATGATGGCAGCAGCAGACAATCGCCTGGGTTTTGACTCTTGTTCCCGCCATCACACCAGTGGATATCACACCCTGTGGCTGAACACCATTCTCAACAGAGTTCGCGTGGATGAACCGGATTCCACTGGTCTTGACCGTGATTCTCAAGATTGCTTGGCGCGATACAAGCTTGGCTCCACAGTTTAGGCAATGGATGTCAATGCCATGCTGCGATCCTGAAGTTGAAGCAAAGCAACGCAAAACACGGAGAGGCTAAATGACTGTATCAACAATAACTTGTACTTTATGCTATTTTCAACCCAGCCCACTTGTTTATTGGTTTGAATCCAAATCTATGCCGTCCTATCTATAACTTTCGTGCATCGCTTAAAATTAGACTGTCTTCAACCTCCACAACAAACTCTCGTATTGACAAAAGAGCAGGGCCTTGAAACTGGGCGGCGGCGCATTCTATTTTTTTTTTATAATTCTATGAAGCAGATGGTGTCAGTGTGTCTGTGTGTCTGTGCAGCGACCATGCATACTTGCCCATGGGGGCCCTTTGTCCTCCTGGGCATATCTTTGGCCGGTTTCTCTGTCCGTTTGTGGCTTCTTTCTCATAGTTCTGGCCCATATCGAGTTGATCCAGCACAATTTTCAGGCTTCCATGTTGGCCGGATCCTGATCATGCGCAATCAAAATTGTGCATTCGTGCATTGAAATCCCGCGCGCGATGCACGTGAGCTCGCGCCGCTGATTGGTCGGTGCTGAGGCGGGGGAATTGAGGCTCAACCATGCCGGCGCACGCACTGCACATGACGCCCACTTAGAATTATCCCATTGAATTTTATTTCCAGGACCTCTTGTCCTAAACCAACCGAGTTTGGACTCAAACTGAGGGTTTTCAAGGGTGAAAAACATTTTGAAAATGGTTAGAAGTTGATAGCATGTCTCCGCAGCTAGATATTCAGTGTTGTACCCTGCCACCGCATGGGGTGAGGAGTTGACCTCTGACGTCAACAAACATTGCATGCAACCCTAGCCAAGATCTACGTGCGCGGCGCGCGTCGTACTGAGAGGTGCACACATGATTTCGCGGCCACGCAGAGCCCATGCGCATGCTCGAGTTTCCGGATCGAAAAGTTCGCCGTGGCCGGCAGATCAACTCGATATGTACTATTACCCTTATCATTGTTATTATAATAATGATTTTTTTGTGTGTGTGTGTCTATCCTTTTTTCACTTCCTCCTTCCATCCAGCCTCTTCTTTTCTTGTTCACACCTGTATAGTTTCACCCTCTCCTTTTTCTGATCACACCTGCTTTTTCATTCATCCTCCTTCCACCCAGACCCCTCGTTTTCCCTTTTAGCGCTAACCTGTCACTAAATGCTCCTCTCTATTTATACTGAACAGAAACTACTCCAGCTATTAGTCTTACAATACATTCTACTGTTTATGACCACAATTCCTTACTGCAACTGACGACGCTGTAGACAGCAAAACGTTTGGCAAAATTAAATCGTTCTTGTGTCTACCCAAGTTGTCTGTTGTTATTGTTGGGATTGCCCTTGGGCGTTTTTTCAATAACGGAATAAATATTGAACCTGAACAATGAGGGTAGCATGAAAAAGATCTTTCAACACTTTGAAGATATTATTTGTTTATTTTTGTATTTTATTATTTTGTTTATTTGTCTTTTATATTCAGAGAGGAGATAACACGGGGAAGGAGGAGAATGAGAAAGAAGAATCAAGTAACACCCGCGATGGCAGTGAAAATCAAACAAAGAAAAATTCGTGCCTCGAGTGGGGCTCGAATCCACGACCATTCAATTTGCGCTAGGACGCTCTATCCACTGAGCTATCAAGGCCCACAACTTCGACCACGAATTGAACTTGCTTTCATCCCACTGCTGACAGCATTACTGCTGCCTCCCTCTTCGGCTGCAACGATGTAAACTCGGAATGGCTGCCCGCGTCAGGTACTCGCGAAACGCTCTTCCTGCCCAGAGAAGAGTTGTCCAGATCGGCTAGGAGCTCTAGCCTTCACCAGACGGAAAGGAAATTTATAAATTTATTAATTTATTCAATTAAATTATTTATTTATTTCGTGCCCCAATCGAGGCCTATTTTTTCTTTGTTTGAATTTCACTGCCATCGCGGGCGTTACTTGATTCTTCTTTCTCATTCTTCTCCTTCCCCGTGTTATCTCCTCTCTGAGCGATTCTCAATGTTGGCCCAGGCACCTTCATTTGTGAACTGGATGATACTTCGAACCAATGTCACAGGAAAAAAGCTTGAAAATCAACCTCACTTTTTTGCTGAAAGTTGAGAGGGAAATGAGCTCCAGGCGCTGTTGGAGGTGCAAAGGATGGTTGGTTTCCAAGGACAGCCTGATCCTCCTCGTACCAGTGATGTAGGTCTGTGGTGACTCTTCCTGCACCCCGCCACTGCCTCCTCCACGACCTCATCCTCATCCGCATCCTCCTTGTCCTCGTCCGCGTCGTCAACTTCGTCCTCATCGGCATCCTCGTCTTGCCATTCTATGCCCAGCAGCACTTCCTCATGCTCCTCATCTTCCTCACCCTTGTCTTCGTCCTCTTCCCAGTCCTTCTGCAGCTGCTCCACCCAGTCCAAAGCGAACAACATCACTGTCGTCACTGGAAAGGTTTCCATGGACACCTAGACTGTAGCCTTTATCGCCGTCATCATTTCTTTTTCCTCTCCCTGCTCTGAATCGCTCTCTGAGTCACCAAAATCTTTGTGTGAACTGTTCAGTCCATTGTCACTGTCGCTGGACGACTAGGGGTCGTTATCGTCAAAAATCCAGGTATTCCAGTGCCTCTTCCGCAACCACGATCACGACAACAGCAGATGATCAGACCGTGCGTTTTAGTGGAGAACTTCAACTTTCAAACCTTCTTTACGATTTTTCAAATAACAACCCACAAACTTCCTTATGGTAGGTCGCCATTATCCTCATATTTCTGCTGAAGTTATCAGATATCGAAAAGTTGCAACAGCGTCAAAGCTAGATCGACGCAAAGGCATTGTCGATATATTGACGATATTTGTATTGCATGGCGGTAAAGGGAACAGCTGTTGCATCAAACCCAGTACTAACCTCAAGTTGCTCAGGATTGGCCTTTAATTTTACCAACGATAACCTTCGATTCCTGAGAGATTTGTCCTTGTTTTTCATGAGCTCCGGAAGTTTTTCCAATTCACACTCCAAAAAGAAGTCTCTGCCAGCTCTCCTCCAGAAAAAGAAGCCCATTCACACCTTTCGAAACTCATCCTTGATAGACTTCTCACACGATCATTATCTATAACCTTTAGTGGCGACAAACTCTCATGACCAACTGACAATCACACCCTGGTGCAGCATCAGAAGTCTTGCAATCTGTCATTTTCTGCCATCAATGTGGGAGAACTAAATCCTCTGCTGTTTGAATTTTGGCGGCTCGTGTCAGCCAAAGGGAGGAACACAGCATCTATTTCATATATCCTATAAACTCTCGCCAAAACAGCTTTTGGTTGTGCTGGCTGTACGAAAATGGTCTGTGATGATTGGCAGTTTGCTCTTTCCTCCTATCCTGATCAACAAAACTGTGCATTTTAAACTTAAATTCTCAGCGTCAGAGGCCTACTTCCTTACGGTTCAGAAGTTTGCCAATTATATGAATCAGACATATTTATCAGCTGGCAAGTGATGGAAGCCTAACTTTCTTTCAAAAAGTTGAAGTGTCCAACAGTGACCCTGCTAGATATCTCCTGGACTGCTGAAAAGGACCTTCTCCTGTCAGCAAAGGCAAAAAGTCCGACTTGAACATGTTGCTCGGGTTAGTGCACCAAGGATCTCAACAGCTTGGCTGTAAAGATCTACGCTGGCACGTGAAGAAACCCCACTGATCTAGGCAGATGTCGACAAAACGAGCCTTTCTCTTTTACTTCACAGCTTGTGTCCACTGCAAAGTCTACACGTAACAGAAAATCACCCGCAGCAACAGTAGCTAGTGGATGTGTGAGTTCAGATATCACACCTACCAGAAAATTTTTCCCATATTGGTTTTCCCCTTATATTGACCATCAATGTCAAGAACGTTTTGAAAGTGAAGGAAAATCTTACTTACAACTCTGGAGCTTGTGTAGTTAGTCTTCTTTCAGAAACTTTCGGGCCTTTTCGCCGGATTAAAAACAGGACAAAAAACTCTCACACAAGATAACAGCTCCGTTTGAGAAGATTCTGAGCAATGTTTCCCCTGAGTTGTGCCAACCTTCTTCAGGTTTTGAAATAGAAAATTATACTTCTCACCCGGCCGGCCGAACAAAGTGAGATAGGCGACCACGCCGGCTGCTGTGACATATGTATTATCCACCCTTTTTTGCCACCGCCAGGCCTGTAGGGGCTGTAGGTGGTTCCACAAGCGATAATTTACGTGTGTGCGTGTGTCCGTCACAGGTCTTTCGGATCACCTACATTTCTGCTAGCGGGTAAAATTCTCCTTGCTCTTAATCAATGAAGCAATTTTTACTCTCCTTGCCCTGGGAAAGGGATATGCAGTTTAACTTCGTGTTCGTGTTCTTAGAGCTGTTGTGGTGACTTTTGGTGCGGTGTGATCTTGCTTGAGGCCACTGGATGGGAGGAAGAAAAACTTCTGAGCCGCAAAAAATTGCCACAAAAGTCCGTCCTTCGTGATGTCGACAACACATTCACTTTCTGGGCAAAGAGCGTGGCAGTATTTCGCGGATTGCGACAGGATCAATTTGTACGCAGCTTGCAAGAGCCTGCCTTGCATGTAGTTTCTGGTTTCGCTTTCCTATCGCTTAACAAGGACGGCTTTCACTCTTTGCTTCATGTGTAGCATAGCCTATGCCTCCTTTCTGGCCCGACTAGACGTAGATCCGGCCCATTTTCGTACTTAACTGGAACAAGCCTTCTGAGAACTAAACATTTTGCTAAGCTAGTCTGAGCTCCGAACGATGTGCGTACTGGGAAGCATTGCGACTTTCAGCGAAACTTCGTTCGGAATGACAGCGCAGACTGTTCTCAATATGGAGATTCCCTGCTTTTCTTTACAACAATTTGTGTACAGGCTTGGTAATTGTTTTTTTTTTGTGTGTCGATGTGTGTGTGTGATGGTGTGGGCTGGCCGAGCGATAAAAGCGTAAGGCTTAAAGCTTGTGCAGTTCATTTCTTGTGCAAAAAATTCTATTGACGGCGTGGGACGTTCTTTCTGGAATGTCACAAGGACAGAAAGACAAGCCGGTGGCAGTGTCCCAAGTGCAGAAGATTTGTTTCCTAATTTTGTCAACGGTTTGTAGGAAAGGCTTAGACGCATGCTGAAGGGGCTGTGAAGCAAATGTGCCTCGCAAAACTGTTGTACCCTGAAATGGCTCTGCCTGATTGCTGATTTCTTTCAGCACCAGAACCAAACTTCACCTAGCAAGTCTAATGGACAGGTGCTTTCGTATGAACATGAAGCTCGAGGAAAATAGAGAGAGCTTTTGCCACCAAATTTCAAGTGAACGAGAGAGAGAGAGAGAGAGAGAGAGAGAGAGAGAAAGAGAGAGAAGGAGAGGGGCTTCCTAAGCTTACCACGGGTATTTTCTTTTTATCGAAGGAAATGTTCGTTCATCTGGAGACAGACGTCATGCCAGGATGTGCACCTCAGTGGTTATGTAGTAGAAAGGGACACCCGGGCAAGTCTTACTTTTGGTCTGGGCCTTTAGGCGTTTAAAGATGACTTTCGAAAATTCCAGTGTCGCAGGCTTATCATTTTTACGCCCTCCACTCTGGTGAGAACCTCTTCCTGTAAGCGCCTGTCGTAGTTCAGCTAGCTGCCACTTGCCTACTGGAAAGCATGAGGGCAAAAACATTTCAGCTGGCCAGCGCACTTGCATCTGGAGCCCACTTGACCATTGTTGGGTGAAGAAGAGTTACATGCACATTTAAACCGATTGCGTGTGCGCGTTGCAATCGCCGACTGATCGACTGGTAGCTGCTTACATTCTGTTCCGAATGCGGAAAAGCCCCTACGGGAGAAAGTGATGTGTTTGTGGCTATCGCCAGGCTTGCATGCGAAAACTTCATGTACGTGCATGCATAAATTACAACCATATGAAGGTAACATCGCTGGCGTTCTTCAGCCATCTGACCATGTTTAGAAAAATGATGTTGCACTTGATCCAAGGAACGTTTGATTAAATGTCTATTTCTACCAGCAGTACCGCATGACGAATCTTTTGTCCTTTCTCTTCTTTTTAGTGATGTAGTCTTGGTAGGTGGAGGGGGCTATTGAGTGTGTGAAGACGGCGCAGAAGACGTGAAAAGATGATGCACAAACTATTTAGGTGCTTTGTAGGTGAGTGCTGTGGTGATTGCCGATGAAGTGAAGATGTGATGTGAGGTTGTAGGTTTTTCTTTTTTTCTTTCTTTTTTCGAACACCGATCGTAAAGAAAGGGGAGGGGATTGTGACGCTAGAGGGACTGCGGGGGCTCCAGGCGTACGCCCCTTGTTTAGCTGCGCTGACATGTTCCTCTTTCAGTCGTGTCCAAAGCCCAGTCAGCCATGCACAAGGTGAGTTGTCGTCAACGTGGATTCAGAAATGCAATTCGACCTTCTCCCTCTCGGGATATTGGCGACAAGGGATCTTCCTCTCCGGCACATTGGGCACGTCGCTTGACGGATCTCATCATATCTCTCGAGGACATCAGGAGAACTCAGCAGCAGCTGTGGAGGACGAGCGTAACCAACCTGCCTCCTCAAGCTCCAAGCTTCAAAAGCACTTGTGCCTATTTGAGCTCAACCGCGTCGGTACGCATGTCGACGAGGCCATGGATTGTGTCTACGAGGCAAGACGATCCGACCCTCAAGCTTTGCCCTCCACCCTCGAGGTGAATTCACCGGCAACCAGCGGAAGATCGCCATAGGGAGCCACCGTAGTCCACAAAGCATCACATGTCTCGCCTCATTTATTTCGATCCGTGGTCGAGCTCTGTTCCACTTAGTTATTTGCGTAAAATTTTTGGATGTCTGGCCCTTCTAGTGCACGGTTTTGTCAGAGTTCTGGGAGCTGCCTCGCAAGCCTCGTGCATGTACCTTCTGTGCTCATCCAGGCCTTTGATCTATCATGAATCCGTGAAGTACAAGCTTTAAACGAAGTAAACGGACCAACGAATTACTCCAATGCACTCCACATCGCCATTTTTGGTTTTTTTTTTTCATCTCTAATTTTTGCCCAAACTTTGCCATTGAACTCGAACGCCTCAACTTCAATGGAGCTCTTCGTCCAGGGGTTCAGCTTTAGGCAGGTGCGGATATTTCCCTAGTCATGCGGAAGATAGACGGTACCAGATATCAAGCACCCTGGATCAGCGGACGGGCTTACAAAGAAAAACCTACACCTTCAACCTTCACATCACACCTTCACACACTCACTATCGGCACGCACCTACTAAGCACCTGTGTAATTCATACATAATCTTTTCACGTCTTTTCAGCCGTCCTCCACACACTCAATAGCCCCCCCCCCACACCACATCACTAAAAAACAAATTCAAAAGGAAAGAAAAACATTCATCATGCAGTATTCCTGGTGGTGGTGGTTCAGTCGAACGCACTTATTGTTGGGCTTAAAGGGACACTGCGACGCTTTGCCAATTAAGCAAGATGGCGGATAAGTGTATTACATTTATTCGGCGTCACGA
>JAOWAR010160477.1:0-10526 GCA_028571005.1 Clathrina lutea
GGAAGCTACCAAGGAGTGTTGCCTCTTCTGTTGTAAATCCAAGAGGGTAAACAAACTGCCAGAAGAGTGCAGTTGGGCGAAGCGCAGGTACAACATATCAGACACTATTAATGACAGAAGAACAAAAACAAGAGTACAAGAACAAAACAGTCCACCCAGGAGACAACAGAAAAAAGTAGGAAAAGAAAGAGGCTTGAATAAGAAAAATCCTAATGACCCTTGTCCATTGCGCCAAACTGCAATACCAGCGCCCTCAACAGGCTAACAATGTTTCACTTGAATTTGCAACTCGACAAGCTAGCAACAATCACGGCAGAAATATAAGACAGAACAGACAACTGGGCCTCGAAGCCAGCCATATTCACACACTATCACAATAACAGATAGTGGATTCGACTTCTCTGCTCCAAATTACGCACTGACTCATCATTTCAAATGGCATTAGTGGCATAATAACAGAGGATTGCCAAGATGTGAAATGGAAGTGAGGATGATTTCTTTACCAATATCATACCCAGGATCTCCCATGACTCAAACTCTCTCATCACTCCTTATTAAAATTGTAAAGCTGCAACTATTTACATTGGCAAAGGCTTAGCTCTACAATCTGGCAGCTAACGCGTGGTGTACCATCATCAGTGAGGTGGTGAGAGAGAAACTTCAATTGGTGGATGAAAAGAACAACCATGATGCGAGGGTGAAAACCCTGCGTCAACAATTTGAGCAGCTCGTGTTTCCAGTCTTTTCTTCCCCACAACTGACAACTTGATAAGACAGGCTTTGACCAGGAGTCCAAGAAAGGAGACAGTGATGGTTAAATTGATCAACGATGTGCAAGTGCATAGACAGGCAGGCCAGTCTCTCAAAAGAGGAGGCAACAAATGTGACACAAAACACTGAGGGGAATGACGGGAAGGTGTACGCAAAAATCATTGACTCGATAGGAATTTGAAATTTCAGTAAGTAAAAAGTATGAGAAAGGTTACAAAGGAAGCAACTCATGGAAATGAGAGAAGCTTACAGGCGAAGCCTCTGTCGATTGTAGGATTGGGAAGCAGGTGCCCTAACAGCCCGCCGCTTGGCAGAAGCAGAGGGCGCCTTCCGAACCATGCCAAACGACACGTCGCGATGAGGTAAGTTGGTGGGAACTTCGCAGAAGCAATCCGTGCAGTACAGTCGACTACAGGACGTGCATTTCATTTCCATAGGCGACGACACTTGGCTGACGGGCGACGTGCATGCTGGACAAGCGTACATGAGACTCTTGTCCGGAGACGCCTTGGGCGTCTCTGCCACTGGTGTATGCACAATCACAGGCGCGTCCTTCGCCTGCACTGGCGTTAGAGGAATCCGCCGATCACATTGACGAGCGTAGAGGATGGGAGAGGCCCCTGACTTCATCCCTGAGTTCTCCTGAAAACAGACGTGAAAGAGAAATCTATCAGCAAGACACGCACATCCGAGAACGGTACAAATAAGAGTGCATCACTACATTAAAGTCCAGCCGTGAACACACTGTTATTGGGTTACGCCAATATAACTGTACAATAGTATTGGCCTATCAGTTGCCTTACCTGCCCAACTAATCGTCTACGGATATTGACTTGTCGATTCTGGCGTTTCTTCCTTCGCAAGGCCTTTTGAAGACGTTCACTACTCGGGCGATCTTGGGCGAGGGCAATGGCCCAGCCTTTCGAGACCATGCGAACACTGTCATACAGAGAGCAAACATGCTACAATTTAGTGGGGGGAAACGGAATGTAGAAAACTTTGTATTACTCATTAGTCAGAAGCCGACCAAAAAACACCAAGCAAATCAAGAGACAAAGCAAAGGTCAAAGCGATTTGTCTCCTTCCCTCTCCTTTCAAGGCTGCAACAAGATTCTTCACAAAGAAAGAAATTACCTTTGGAGATCGTTTGGTGAAAGGTAGGAAAATATTCTCTGCGTGATTTGATAACAGCCTCGATGGTGCAAATGCCCAACGATGTTTACTCGGCAGCATTTGCATTGGGTTCGACGAAACGGGCTGTTCGGAGTTCCCTGTGCAACGTCGTGAGTGAATCGGCCTACAGATGCCGTCTCAGGGGTGCAGGGGGTTGCCAGATTGTGGCTGGACGGAGTGCGAAAAGCAGGCCCATGGCACAAGAACTGATCGAGCTGGCGGGAATTGGTACCGGGCTCGGACTTCGATCGACCGAAGCTCGGAGTGCACGGAGTCACCATGATGAAAATAACTCTGCTACACAGTGCTATTTAATTTATTAAAGACAAGTAAGAAGGTTTCTTGAACTGTTGATAGCGATCGGTGACAGCAATCGCAAGTGAGAGAAGGACAGCTGACCTGTAGTTTGACTCTCGAACGACAAGATGTGGCATAGAAGTCCAAGCTTTTGGATTTTAGCGCCATCTCATCCAACCAATCAGCGTGGTCAAGGTTCGAGCGCCGCGCGGATTTGATTTGTATCAGAAAGAATATGGCGGGAAATTTTAAGTTTTGGCGGGGAAATTTGGCGGTGAACAGTTCTGCGCGCGCTGCGTTTGATCGATATCGCGATTCCATGTTCATGATGTTCCAGTCCCAAAGTTGTACATCGCCTTCACGACAAACCCACGTCCACCCGTAGATTTACGCCTCGTAGAATCTCCCGTTGAGAATCTTGAGATACTCCTCAGTTGGATAGTTTTCCCGCGCTGCCAAAGCTGGAGAATTTGGAGAAACTGAGCTGCCGAAAAATTGGCCAAGGAAAAAAAAAAAAGAAAAGAAAGACGAACCTGCATCGAAATGAGCCAGCGCTGTGCTTAGGAGTGTGTGGAGGAAGAAACAATGTTGCAAGAAAGCTCCCTTGCCTTTCACTGACAGTTACCAAGGTTTATGTTTCTGCCAAGTACAGGGCTTGGAATCACGGGACAGGGTGGACATCAACGACGTACTAAATCAAGCCGACCGAGATCGCGTTGTACGTGCAGATTGCCTGATCAGCTACGAAGCAAATTAATTCCATCAGTGTGAAGCAAATAAGTCGACTTGATCGCGAGACACTGATGAAAAGGGCCATGTGCTGCTGCTGTTGTATTTTTCTTAGCTTTTTTCTTTTCTTCGTGTGTCGTGCTCGCCGTTCGTCTGGTATCTTTCTTTTCAATTTTCATTATGACACACACGAAACAGGTGGGCAGAGAAATGTCCAGGTTTCTTGTAGGAATTTTTCTTGTATCGAGATGACGGCGCCTCAACTGATGAAACGGGCCTTCTGCTGCTCTCAATTTTTTGTTTTACATACATCCAAATCGTATATCACTTTTCATCCTAATCTAACTATGCAAAATTCTTTAACACACACACGTTGCCATGTTACGCTTCTTGACACACACAGTTTGCCATATTCACCATGGCGGACTTTAATTTTGAGGTAGTTTGATAGACACAGTCAACCGTTTCATTTTGATAGTCCCGTTTCACATTTCCTTTTAGGACAGACTTCTGACAACGCGCATGCTCTTAGAAAATTCATCATAAAATGCTCGGGTTCATGGACTTAGTTTTTTCTAATGTGCAACTTGAAAGAGCAATGTCTTAATTGGTATTTGATAGAAAGCATTCTTTCTTGCTTTCTGAGCCTGTTTACTGTCAACGGTCCCACACTAGCCAAGGGGAGACATTTCTTTCTTTCTTTTTTAATTTTCCTTGAGAAATCTGGAGAACTGTCTTCTGCATTGAACTTTCAGAAAAAGAAGTGTTTGGTGTCAATTACCAACCCAAATTGGACATTCTATTACCATGATTACTACTTGTGCACATACAAACATTTCTGTTCATTAGAGCAAGTTCCTAGTGCAATTTGAGTTTCTTCACATTTGGTTCCAAGTGGCAGAAATAGGAAATTATGCCAACATAAGAAAAAAAGGGGTGACTCTAAGTTGGCTTTTTTTTTTTTTTTTTTTTTTTAACCTGCAAAGATTGATCGGAGTTGAACTAATTTTTGTGGTACACTTTGTGTGGTACCAGCAGCGGGTGTGCACCATCATCTGGTCTCAGGTAATTGTCTCAGGTAAACTCTGGAAGGTGATTTAGGTTGTGAATGTTACTGCCAACTATTAGATTGAACCATGAACGTGTACCCCTAGTCTTCATGCAAACTTTATGGTCGATACGGTGATGTCCTAACTTCTCAAGACATTTATACTGTTGTCAATAGCTTTCTGGGGGGAAAAATCTATCCAACTCAACTGAAGGGAAGTTAATTTGGCTTTCTCGTGAAAAGCGTAGGATTAAAAAAAAATAATAATAAAGAAAAAAATGGAGTAGCAAGCTAAATTTCCAGCCTTCTGCTATGCAATGGAGGCAAACACAGAAAATAGGAAAACCCAAAAAGTAAATCCCAATTAAACAGACTCCCTTTGAAGTGAATGAAATAAGAATAACCTCACTCAGGGTTGAGAAACCGGCAAAAAATGTAAAGGAAATAATTTGCGCCACACGAGCAAATGCAATGCTTGTGAGGGCAATCCCCTATAACTGTGGAATTAGGCATAAATAGTGATAAAGAAAAAAAAAAGAAAGAAAGAAAGGAAATTATTTATAAAGTTTTAAAGACAACTGGTTGAAGAGCAAACAGGTGATAAGCAAATTCTTAATATATGATGGATGCGTATCAGCTGACTGACATCATAACTATACTGTGAAAACGAAAGGCTGAAAGCGATGAGGCTTAAAGTTGATGAGGGTTTTTTTTCCAGAAGAGCTGAACGTCAAAGGAAACTAAAAAGAGATCTAGATCACTTTTTGTTTGCAGTCTGGAACGTCGTCATGAAGGCAACCAGTCGATCAACATCCTCCAAGGTGACAGCATTGTACAGGGAGATGCGCAGTCCACCAACCGACCTGCGAAAAGGAGACGGAGGGAAAGCAATCTGTTTCATTTCTGTAGACATGCTGTGTAGAGAATTTGCCTCTGCGTATGAACAACACGTAGCCTAGAGAATTTTTTGGCAAAAAAATAATGGAGTCGCAAAAGTGTCGCAGTGTCTCTTTTAGTGCTCTAAAACCCGTATTTTGGCACCCTGAAATCCAAAATTTCCTGGGGGAGCATGCCCCCAGACCACCCTAGGAGGCTCCGACTTCGCCCTCGCTTCGGGGCTTCGCCCCTCACTCTTGTGTAACCACACTAAATTGCCCACCAACTACGCGCCTGCAAACCTTCTTTGAGGAGAGAAGTATCCCTCCTCCAGCGGTCAGGGGGCGTCGATACGCATGGACTACTGGATGTCACAGTGGAAGACGAACAGCTGGCCCAGGTGAGTGACGCCACGGAACCGAGAACTTGTTTAGACATTGAAATAGAAATAGAGCGAGAAAGGCCGAGCTCCAGTCTCTGTTTGGCATTTGCCAGAGACCACATACTTGTTGGCTTCAACGGAGAGCAAAGATTCCGTATCCGGATCCGTCTTGGCTCGATACAGCGGCAAAACAAGGAGATGCATCAGTGGTATGTCGAGTGATAAAGTCCGCACTAATTGGGCCGTTCCCTCGTCAGGTGGAAGCGTCCCGGCACACCAGCCCGTTCTTTCCTCGAGCGTCGGTGGCGTTCCTTTGGACCTGAATATTCCCAGGCCGAGCGCCACTGGCCACAGGCCCTCTGCTGTTGTCACTGGAGTGCATTCCACATTACTAGCGGAGGTTTGCATTCTGCTGGAGCACAGAACACGCTTGCAGGAACTGGACCCCAAGTGTTTCAACTGACCAAAGCTCCTGATCTGGATGTAAGAGAGCTCAGCGAAGATCTGGAGGCTTTTCCGTTGTTAGTCGCCCAAGTGCGGGACTCCAGGCAATTTGGACTTCACTCTGAAATCCAGATTTTACGTCATCTTCAGGGGAGATTGAAAGGCGCAGCCTTAGACGTCGTGAAGGGTATGCTTCTTACGGGAGGTGACCTCAACACGGTAATGGGCATACTGGGAGCAGTTCAGGTATCCTCGGGTCATTTCTTAGACCGTTTTGGATCGATTGTTGAGCCGACCTAGGGTCAAGGCTGGAGACATCTCAGACCTAGCACTAGGGCAAAGCATAAGTGCTGAGTTTTGGAAATAGCGGGATAGAATTTGTACGAATAATGATAGCGTATCATTTGTATCCGTTCTACGTTTTCATCATTATCCTGTCAAGTCGAACCATCAGTCCCAGAACAGCACAGACATAAATAGCCCAGGAGTCTGGAAAATTCTTCCTTTTTTAACCTGACGAAGGCTACCACAGAGTAGCCGAAACTGTTGTTTATTTGCACACACAAGCAGACTGCAGAAACAAGAATTCAAACCGTTTTTATCAGTAACGCAGTCAAGAACTTGAACGAAATTATAGACCTAGCACTCTTTTCAAGCCAGGTCACGAATGCCCGAGCAGTGCTGAACGCAGTACAACAGCTTGGAGGTTTGAACTACTGGCAGAATCTAGACAGCATTACGCAGAAGCTTCCAACTAGCAGTCACGATGAATAGTGCCAAGAAGCATACGTGTGTGTTGAGAGGAATGAGCCACTTTGACATTGACGTGTTCATCCGGTTTCTCAAAAGACATTTAGCCATTAAGAGGACTGGCACGCAGTCAACACTGTCTGTCAAGACTGCTAAATCCAGCAGTTTGAAGTGTGCAGTGAATGCACTTGATGCCAGGAAAGAACCTTTGCCAAGTCGGAATGTGGAGAAACAACCACCTCGACTGCCAGAGGCTGCCCAACCTGTGAGAGCAGCTATCGCATGTTTCTTCTATCGTGAAAGTCGCAACATACGGAAATGCCACAAGTTCGCTTCTTTGTCTCTCGCAGAATGGGGTCAGTGGGTCAAAAGACAAGAACGCCTGCCCATCATTTGTGTCTGTCAACTAGACATGTATTGACGGCTTTCAAGCGAAAGAAGCGATGCGGAATCGGAGGTTGCACGGAACAACACAACCCGTTGTGCCACACAGAAGAAACAAGGTCAGCCCCAGTGTGGTCTCACGGTGGTAGGAGCAGTCGCTGAGCAAAGCACTGCGGTGCTCAAAAAGACCGTACACATACAGGTGCAAGGACCTAAGGGAGCCAAAGGCTGCTTAGCCTTTCTGGATGAGGACAGTTCTGTTACCTTGATGTCCTCAGAACTTGCCAAACAGCTTGGATGCAAAGGGCAGAGTAGTTCGCTAACCCTCAGGACGATATCTGGACTAGCAGCAAAGGAGTCAGAAAAGGTGAAGATATCCGTATGCAAACCTGGCACGACATGTCCTAGAGGATGTCTACACGTTGGAAGATCTTTGTCTTGGATGGACTCCAAGCTACCAGGACCAGCTTCTGTCTCGTTTCCCAGAGGTGAAGCGGTACAACCTTCCGCTTGCCGGAGGTTACCTGGAACTTCCAATTGGTCTGGACCATGCTGATGTGATCGCTGCCAGAGAATTACGAAGGTTGTCGACGAATGGACCCTTTCTTCAACGTACAACGCTGGGGTGGTCAGTCACAGGACGTGTCGTCATGGAGGATAGAACGGACTCGGTTGGCGTCAAGTCGCAATCAGTTGATCTTCTTTCTCCTCGAGGTTCAGACGTTGCATGGTTGGTGGAGTCGAGTTGGCTCACTGAATCCTTTGGCTGCAAGTATGACCTGCCGACACCAATGAGCTTGGAAGATCGCACGTCAGCCGAGGTTCTTCGCAAGCATGTGTACCACAATGGAGATCAATGGGTGACACCGATATTGCGTCGAGAAGAGATAGAGCCAAGAGTTCCCTCCCAGCCTGGACATGGCCAGGAAACGGATGATCGTTTTTGAACGTCGCCTAGTTCGCAGCGAGCGACAGGTGTGTGTCGACAGGATGGAAAAGATGCTCAACGATGGACATTTCTGCAAGGGTCCTGACTTGTTCAACTCTATCCCTAACATTCTCCTGCGGTGGTGAAAAAAACGATATGCCTTGATGTCTGATATTGTGGGCATGTTCAGCCAGGTGCTGTTGCGTCCTGAAGATCGACCGTCACTGCGGCTTCTTTGGCGAGGCCGTAAACGCACCGGGCGATTTGAAGAGTTTGAGTCTCCAGTGGTTATTTTTGGAGGCAAATTAAGTATTCTCCGTGTATCACAGAGTACTGCTCCAGACGCACTGCTAAAAGTTTGCTTCTTCGAATCCAGCTGTTCTCGAGGCTGCTGTCAAAGACACTTATGTCGACGATGTCTTCACCGGCAACAATGAACTGCCTAGCGCTGTTCAACTGACAATGGACTTCACCGACACCCTGGGTAAGTGAGGATTCTAGCGTATACCATGGTCTTCAAACTCAACAGAACTCCTTGATGATATTCCTGCAAGCATACGAAGTCAGAAGCAAGTTCAGCTCGACCCCGCTTGCCTAGAGCGAGCACTCGGCGTGCATTGGCACCCTCTGAGTGACATGCTGACCTACAAGGGTAAATACGTCAAAAGACCATGGGCCAGCAACGAAGTGTGTTGTACTGTCTACGGTTATGACTGTATTCAACCCGGCGGCATTTGGGCTGGCTGGACGCTACCTCCCAAGATTCTTATTCCAGAAATGTGGCAGCGGCAGCTCGACTGGGATGATGAACTTCTAGTTGATGTCCAATGCGGCTGGAATGGATGGGTAGCTGAACTCGCCAGAGTTGCAGATTTGCGAGTCCCGAGGCATTTGTTAGATTGAGAACAGCGGAGCAAGTGGGCATTCATGTATTTTATGATGCAAGCAAGGTTGAGCTCGCAGCTGCACTGTACAACAGATGGTTGGACCAGAATCAACAAGTGCACACCAAGTTGGTTCTTGCTAAGGCAAGAGTTGCACCACTGAAAGACCTGACCGTCAGTACCAAGGCTTGAACTGCAAACTGCTGTTTTGGCTGTTCGTCTGGTAAGTGCCGACAATAACAGTGCAAGGAAGAAGATTGATGCAATCCCCTGTTAGACTGATTCTCAGAATGTTCTGTCCTTGATACAAGCAAGAGATACTCGATTTAGTGTTTTTGTGTCCAATCGAATAGCCGAGATCCGTGACAGCACGGGGCTGGAGGAATAGCAGTATGTTCCAACCAGTCAGATTGTCGCAGGCGGGCGCAGCAACTAGAGGAAAGACCTTGTAGTCTCTTCAGGAGTTATCTGAGTGTTGTGACTTTGAAGGACCAGCGTTTCTAATGTCCAATGAGGACGTCTGTCCTTCGCCTACCATTGAACCAAGAAGAAGAGCAATACAAGATGACAGGACGATGCGAGCTCGATTATTGACACTTGGAAGTGCCATACTTGATGAAGAGCAATTCGGCTTGAGGTGGACTGTCGCGGTAAGGACGGCTGCTTTCAAACTTCCTGATTGTGGCCGGCGAGTGGCATCCCCGAGGTCAGTGGCTACAAAGAAGAATCGCCGAGGTGATCAAAAGCCAGGACGGCGAGGTTCGGTTGGCGGTGGCGGAAACAAAGCTTGGCAGACTACGGCGCCTGACTAGAAAGCTGATTCCATTGCGTTAAAGGAGCAAATAATTAATCTTTGGAGGCCGGAATGTTGCACATCAGCTTTAGCTCTTCTTATCTTCGTCTTCACCTGTCTATCTCCACATGTCTCTTTCACTTGTTTTATGTTTTCACCTGATCCCTTTACCTATTTTGCCCTCTGCAGCTGGCACTCTTCAAATATAAGCCATTAGTTTACAAAGTACCATTCCAATAAATTTACTCCTTCTGCTCACAACTGGCCCGGCGCTGCCTTTCAACTGAAGAGGTTTGGGGTCAGAAGAAGTGATGTAAATATTGGAATCCTCGTTGCCGGTACGCAACACCATCTGTCAAACGTCTGGAAAACTTATGTACTTGCCTGGGACAACATTTTGCAACTCCAACATCTCCGTCAACAGGCTGTGCAGCCATAGAGGGTGTTGTGCTTTTGAGAACATCATTCACGACAGTTTTTTTGTGTGTATATAATCCACCATGTGGATGTCTTTTTACTGTCCCAAGCTCAATATATGTTGTCTTTCCTGCCTAAACTTCATTCATAGTCTGATGTATTTAATACCACCAAATTTAAAGCACACATCGCAGACTTAGACAGCATAATAAAGTTTTAGAAAGCTTCCTTACCGCGGAGACATGTTCTTTGTTAAATAAAGTGTCCAGGCTAGTAAGAAAGTCATTGCCATCCACACCAGTGCAGCGGCCATATTGATCACAGTAGCCTAGGTTGTTATGGCATGGCTTATTGGCTGGCTGCAAAACATTAACAAGTCCTGTCTTGAGAAACGCCTGTATTGTGAAGCAGCACACATACAGAAATTTGATTATTTGCAAAATTCAAGAATCTTATGAACAATGTAAGCACCGGTTTTGAGCGATCTAGGTGTGCGGTGTGGCTTGTACAGTTGCTGATATCAGACACCGAGATACATGGATTCACAATATAGGAGTGTATGACTGGCTAAGCTGTCAGGAAAGGGGGGAAAACACTGTTGACTTTGGGGCCCTTTCCCGAGATAGAGACAGACACGGGAGATTGGGAGA
>JAOWAR010160488.1:0-10526 GCA_028571005.1 Clathrina lutea
AATTTTGAGTGCGCATGACCAGGATCCGGCCAACATGGACGCCTGAAAAGTTCGCTGGATCAACTCGATATGAGGAGAGCTCATCCAACACCCGATTATCTGGGCTGCTCCTGCAGTTCTCGACAAATCACCAGATCCAAGTGAATACCCTGGTGAGAGAAATCCATTTAGAAAACTGCTCAAGATGGCCCTGGCAATGGTCACTTCCTTCAGTCAAGAAGGCTGTCTCGACGATGGATTCTCTCTGGCACCCTTTACTTGACTTCGTTACTCCTTTCAGCTGGGACAGGAGTTGGGGTGGTAGGCCACGATGCTTCATTGTCCACCAGAAACTGTGGTCCGTTCCACCACAGGTCACTCAGCTGGACTTGCTTAGCGCTGAAGCCATGTTAGGTGAGATCGGCTGGATTCAAGGCAGTAGGTACATGTCACCACTGAGTAGGAGCGGTTTCTTGTTGAATTTCGGACACTCGGTTGGCAAATAATGGCTTAAAGCTTGGCTCCGGTTCCTGATCTGGTGTATGACAGTCATGTTGTCTGTCCAGAAGACGACATCTTCCAAGTCACTGGTAAGTGTGTCTCTGAAGGTCTTGGCGAGACGGAGGCCGACCACCGTTCCCAGCAATTGAAGCCTTGGTATGCTGTGTGCATGTAATGATGCCAGCTTTCCTTTGGTCAACACCTGCCGGTACAACATATTTCCGGATGCATACCTGTGACACAGGTATGCAACTGCTCCATAGCCATCTTGTGACGCATTGGTGAAAACGTGCAGCTTCGTTGAAGTCGGCTTGTCGGTCTTCTCTCGCAGACAACGTGGCACTTGAGCTCTATCCACGTCTTGAAGGTGAGTGTATGAAGCGCTCAATCTGATAGTGACCACAGGTAGGATATCATCCCAGTCTGCTCAACCGGTCAACATGTTTTGGAAGAGTTTATCCGCTGTGCCATGAGGAACGGTGGGACTAATCCGAGTGGGTCAAACAGAGACGCCAGGTTCCTCAAGAAACTCGGCAACGCCAGGTTCCTCAAGAATGTGGAAGTTACCAGCTTGGCTCGTCAGTTGCCGATACCTTTGTCAGGAAACCGTTGTTGATGTCATGATGTATGTCCTTTCAGTACTCTGCAGCAACCGCTGCAATCGTGAATAACCGGTGTTCCGTGGCTGCAAGGCGCTTTGTGGCTGTCTGGTAGCTGTTGTTAGCTTTTGGTCATTCCTTCCATCGTAGAGACGCACGATGCCTTCTATCTTGGTACTCGACATCAGGCTGAGCCCCGTGGGTGTAAAGGAGATTGCTGCTGTCTCTTCTATCTCCCACATTCTCCGGACCTTTGGTTGAAGTTCTTGCTGCATGGCTATGAGAAATGTGCACGTCGATAAAACATGGTTCTTCTTCAAACATATTTCTTTTCTGCATTCCCGATGGGCACAGACCAGGTTCGAACCTGCGACGATACGACATCTAGCCGAACGGAAATCCCGGTGTCAATTGCTCAGACCAATCCACCGGCTCTGAGCAATTGACATTCGGCTAGGCGCCATATCGTTGCAGGTTCGAATCCGGTCTATGCCCATCGGGAATGCAGAAAAGAAATATGTTTGATGGTTCAATTTCTTCCCAGAGATTTTCAGTTTCATTGATGGTTCTTCTTGTTGTCACGTTCTGGCTGACTGGCCCGATACACGTTCAGCTAAGCGGTGTTCTTCTTGCTGCTGGCTGCCCTGGCTTGCCGACGACTTCCTTCATAGACCTTTGCAAATCTACAGGGTCAATGCCTGTTAGAACATCAAGACAGAATGGGCACGTAAGCTGTGGCTTTCTCAGATTTTTCAGTCCACAGTCTGTAGGTTGCAGGTGACATCCTTGGTGAGACCGTTGATTGTCGACACGTATTGTCCGTTAGTGCTCTCGATGACAAGCTCGACTGAAGTGGCCTTAAACGTTTCCATCCGCCTGTTAAGGACATGCACAGTGCAGTTTTCTTGTTCTCCCTGCAGTCCGAGCCCAGCTGCGATGTCTGCATTGAGGTACGTTCTTGTGGATCCATAGTCGAGAACAGGGTTGACCATCAAGGGTCGCCGGCCACTGACTAGTTGACACACCCACCGGCATGGTTCAAAGTGCTGCCTGATCCGTCGTGGTAGCATTGAAATTCTGCCCTGACTTGGCCCCGTCTGAGCTTCCCTCAAAATTCTTCGGCGAACTATCATTCTTCGGCTTGGGCTGGTCTTGCTTCGCAGAGAGGTTGTTTGCATGTTGATTCCGATGAAGTAGATGGTGATGGGTGTCGCTGCAAAAATCCAGCCTGCATCAGCGAATGCCAGCAGAGCTGCCTCAATGCCCAGTCCCGAAACACCGGTAACACAGGTCGATTTCCTTGGCTTTCAGCCAGCGTTTGCCAATGCTCAGCCTGCGAAATTGGTAGCACACCCAAACGCTATGGTGTTCGCTGCAGATTTTACCTCGCCTTTGATTTAGAATAGTGTTGAAACTCGGCTAGTTTGTACGACTCCCTTCTGTGAAATACAACCTGCTATGATCCTTCAGGGATATGCCATCAACTCTCTCCTCTGCAAATGTCGGTTATACAGAATCATTTAGCACCCATTCCCGAAGTCTTCTTACGTTGAAAACAGTGCACCGCTTGTCCTCGGCCAGCAACTTGTGACACCTCGCCACCATATCGACTGGCAGCTTCCTCTGTTTTAGCTCCACCAGTTCCATCGTTCATCGGGCCAAAGATCCTAGTGTAACTATCCTCTACTGCTCTCGGAGAAAAATCCAGACAGGTCATTCTCGTCTGCTAGGTGATGTTGTGCCGTAGGTTCCAGTCCCGGTCTCTGCAACGGAATGTGAGCTTATAAGTGATCACTGAGGACACTTGCTTGGGTGTTTTTGCACAACTTCGGCAGTACACTATGCCGTGTGCATTGACATTCTAAGCTGATGGCCTTCTTTACTCGCCCTTTCAAAAAAAACCATTGGAAAGTTCTTTACCTGGGAAATCCTCCAGAATTCTGGCATTAGGTCATGGGGTGAGGGCGGTGCATTCGCCTCTGAATCCAAGTCCATCATGTCCATGTCTTGATGATGACACAGGCCAAGGAATCTTGACTACCCCTCACTGCCTTTAACGTAGACTGTATGTGTAATGTCGAATGATAAGTCCCGAACAATCAACGTCGACCCATGCTGCAGCTGTGGATCCGGATGATCCGTATCAAAAAAGTGGCTGCAAGTCTTCGTCTGTGTTGAGCAAAGCACTTTTATTCAAGAGTTCAGCCAGTCACCAAAGAGGAAAATTAGAGCCTTAAACCAAACTTGGCCCGCCCTGTGGCAAATGGCACAAAATGCTTGAGACAGAAGGCCATCTCAGTCGAGGCGTGACGTTAATTCTCTCTTCGATATGTTGAAATCTCCTCTCCCTGGGTCTCAGTCCCTAGCATAAACATGATGCACCTTGCGGTGTCGTCACCTCATCGCCAGTTCCAAACAAGGCCTGCTTGACATCGACAAAGGAAACCACTTCAAATGCACCAGTTATGTCCGGGTCTAATTCTAACCAAGACGTTGCATGCCCTTGGTGAAACGTTTAAGGCGAGGATCGCCAAGGAGTCAGCTTCCCAAAATTTTGTGCTTCATTGGAACACAAAGAGCGGCTCAACGCCTTGTGACAAATCCTTGGCATAAGAGGCAAAATTCACGAGCCGCTTTGTATAGTCGATCAAAGCACTTGCTCTGCCTTATAATGGACAAACTCCTCATTATCACCAACATCGAGCTGCTACATTTGAGGCGCGAGTTTCAGTGGTGGACCGTTTAGTCTGGCCATGTCCACGGCTCTTCAATATCTGCATACAATTACGGGTGGTTCTCCGTCTTGGGGATTGATTTCACGTGTTTTCAATGATTTTTGGTGTAAATTGCTATGACAGCCTGGTACTTGGCATCATCATCAGTGGAGAAACGTGGAGGAGTTGCCACGCCCCCAAAGCAGCAGCCGCCCGTACGTTGCAAGCAGAGTGCATGTTGCCATGGTAAAAATACCTGTCAGGCACGGTGATAGCCACCAAGCACGAGGCAATGTCAACTGGTCTGGTATGACCATAGGAGTGGAGTTCTTCGTTTCGTGTTAAGGGGAGCTCGGATCAACCTCGCCTTTCAGGGAAACGTTCCTTGCTCAGGCTGTAGCCGGGGTCAAGTCTGTACAGAATCAGTAGCTCTTGTATACATAAAGGACACATGTACACAGGCACAAAAACACACAGGCACACAGAGACAATTGAACAAAGCATATACCAGACAGAGTATTGGGGCAGACTAGGAACTGGTGCATTGAATTGTTGGAATATCTTCGCCTTTTTCTGCAGAGTTGTTTAAGTGTGGAAAGTGTGGAGAAGGTTTTGCCACGAAGTCCAATCTCAAAGAACATTTGTGGACTCACCGTAGAGATGGTAAGGTTGATGCTTGCCTTAGAAAATGTCTTGGCAATTATGATGCAAGACACATTTGGAGTAGAACTCTCCATTGTGGTTAAGTTGCGGTCGAGGAAGGAACCTATATTTGAAATCTAAGAAATTTCAAATGAAGACAAAAACGCATGCAGCTCTTGGCAGGGGCCGGAGGGAGTTGCCAAGTTTGGATAGTTCAAGCCGCTAAACAGATCTGACAATGCAGGTTTTCTTAGCTCCTGAGCCCTCTATATGCGACACGCTCAAAGCGGTCCCGGGTGATTAATACAGGTCTTAGCCATCGAACAGACCTCTTGAGTGTGTTTATTTATACCTGTTCTAGAATACAAAATCATGCTCATATTGGGCACACTGTATGATTTGTCTGCAGCCATTATACTAGTATAAATCTAAAGTCCAGCAAAAGAGATTAACTTCCTTGGTGCGTAGAAGAAACACACGGTTTTCACAAAATCAAAATCAAGAAGACCTCAAATGAAGATTAAAAGCTCTCACTTGGTATGCGGAGGAAGGAGTAGAAATGTGAAGTCTGATAATTTACACAAACTAAAAGCCAATAAAATTGTGACCATGATACAGAAATTTTTGAGAGTTGGAGTTCGGAACGCAAGAACTCAATGCATATGACGACTTAAACCATGTAGAGGTTCAATAAAGCGATGGCATCTTCACTTTTGTTTGACGTAGGGTGATCCGGCTCCGAGCTGAACCGCCTGAACTAAATCGCTGAAGTTAACGACAAGCACATCTAGCAGGTCTGTGAGCTCTGCGATATCAGCCGGCTCCGGAGCCTCCTCTCGTAATGGGCGGAACCGCTCAATGTCCTCAAAATAGAGCAACGCCTGTCGCCTGGTGCCACCATACTTCCTCTCTAGACGTTCTAGCTCTGTCCCATAGGCTGCGGCATTGTGCCCAAAACATTCCATGGCCTTAAGTACCTCGCCACTGAGATAACCTTTCAGCTGCAGAAGCTTGAACTCAGCCGACATAGAAGTTATGTCAACACAGGCCATGAAGGGAGCTTTCCAGCTGGCGAAATTTACTTGTCTCCATCAAATGTTGTTTCACGGCTAGTGCTTGTTCGCTATGACCCACATTTGCCTCAGTGGCTCTACGTATTGATGTGTGCGTGCTGAGGGCGAAGGATTTTTGGCGATTCTATCTCTGTCGTTCATATCATCACTGTATCTCAATTCATTTTGTCACTTGTTTCGTCATTTCTCCTCGTGTCCATTCGCCTCCACGCTCTACCAACTTCGATCCTCCTGTTCCTGCGCATCTTTTAACTCCAATCTTCTCCCTGCTTTTCCATCGTCGTTTCATACGCCTCCATAATTTGCTCAATGTCTTCGTCCACCTTCTCCGAGTTGTTCATCATCTTGGCCGCTGTTAATCCATCGAAAAGACGGGTGGAAGCCTCTTGCACATCCTGTTGTACCTCGTCCAATGCTGCTGCAGCGTTCATTAAATTCGATTTGGACTGCTACCCACGTACTCTCAAGTCCGGTAGCAGCCTTGGTCTTCCCTGAATAAACCTTTTCTCAGGCTGAGTCTTCCTGTGTCTTAGCTCCACCAGCTCCATCATTCATCGGGCCAAAGATCCTTGTGTAACCATCCTCTACTACTCTGGGAGAAAACTTTCTTCAAAAGATCGTTAAAGAAAGAACAAGAAAGAACGAAAGACAAGGCGAACCGCAGCACCAGGCAGAAACTACAGCAAGAAGACGGGCCAAGACCGCATGTGTTAGAGACAGTAACAAAAAGACAGAAAAATGGCGCTGTTGTATAGTGACAGATGAAACTAAGGCAGGACGTATAGTTACGTCTAGACGTCTTCAGAACAGAGTCAGGTCATTCTCGTCTGCAAGGTGAAATGGTGCCGCAGGTTCCAGTCCCGGTCTCTGCAACGGAATATGAGCTTATAAGTGATCACTGAGGACACTTGCTTGGGTGTTTTTGCACAACTTCGGCAGTACACTATGCCGTGTGCGTTGACATTCTAAGCTGATGGCCTTCTTTACTCGCCCTTTCAAAAAAAACCATTGGAAAGTTCTTTACCTGGGAAATCCTCCAGAATTCTGGCATTAGGTCATGGGGTGAGGGCGGTGCATTCGCCTCTGAATCCAAGTCCATCATGTCCATGTCTTGATGATGACACAGGCCAAGGAATCTTGACTACCCCTCACTGCCTTTAACGTAGACTGTATGTGTAATGTCGAATGATAAGTCCCGAACAATCAACGTCGACCCATGCTGCAGCTGTGGATCCGGATGATCCGTATCAAAAAAGTGGCTGCAAGTCTTCGTCTGTGTTGAGCAAAGCACTTTTATTCAAGAGTTCAGCCAGTCACCAAAGAGGAAAATTAGAGCCTTAAACCAAACTTGGCCCGCCCTGTGGCAAATGGCACAAAATGCTTGAGACAGAAGGCCATCTCAGTCGAGGCGTGACGTTAATTCTCTCTTCGATATGTTGAAATCTCCTCTCCCTGGGTCTCAGTCCCTAGCATAAACATGATGCACCTTGCGGTGTCGTCACCTCATCGCCAGTTCCAAACAAGGCCTGCTTGACATCGACAAAGGAAACCACTTCAAATGCACCAGTTATGTCCGGGTCTAATTCTAACCAAGACGTTGCATGCCCTTGGTGAAACGTTTAAGGCGAGGATCGCCAAGGAGTCAGCTTCCCAAAATTTTGTGCTTCATTGGAACACAAAGAGCGGCTCAACGCCTTGTGACAAATCCTTGGCATAAGAGGCAAAATTCACGAGCCGCTTTGTATAGTCGATCAAAGCACTTGCTCTGCCTTATAATGGACAAACTCCTCATTATCACCAACATCGAGCTGCTACATTTGAGGCGCGAGTTTCAGTGGTGGACCGTTTAGTCTGGCCATGTCCACGGCTCTTCAATATCTGCATACAATTACGGGTGGTTCTCCGTCTTGGGGATTGATTTCACGTGTTTTCAATGATTTTTGGTGTAAATTGCTATGACAGCCTGGTACTTGGCATCATCATCAGTGGAGAAACGTGGAGGAGTTGCCACGCCCCCAAAGCAGCAGCCGCCCGTACGTTGCAAGCAGAGTGCATGTTGCCATGGTAAAAATACCTGTCAGGCACGGTGATAGCCACCAAGCACGAGGCAATGTCAACTGGTCTGGTATGACCATAGGAGTGGAGTTCTTCGTTTCGTGTTAAGGGGAGCTCGGATCAACCTCGCCTTTCAGGGAAACGTTCCTTGCTCAGGCTGTAGCCGGGGTCAAGTCTGTACAGAATCAGTAGCTCTTGTATACATAAAGGACACATGTACACAGGCACAAAAACACACAGGCACACAGAGACAATTGAACAAAGCATATACCAGACAGAGTATTGGGGCAGACTAGGAACTGGTGCATTGAATTGTTGGAATATCTTCGCCTTTTTCTGCAGAGTTGTTTAAGTGTGGAAAGTGTGGAGAAGGTTTTGCCACGAAGTCCAATCTCAAAGAACATTTGTGGACTCACCGTAGAGATGGTAAGGTTGATGCTTGCCTTAGAAAATGTCTTGGCAATTATGATGCAAGACACATTTGGAGTAGAACTCTCCATTGTGGTTAAGTTGCGGTCGAGGAAGGAACCTATATTTGAAATCTAAGAAATTTCAAATGAAGACAAAAACGCATGCAGCTCTTGGCAGGGGCCGGAGGGAGTTGCCAAGTTTGGATAGTTCAAGCCGCTAAACAGATCTGACAATGCAGGTTTTCTTAGCTCCTGAGCCCTCTATATGCGACACGCTCAAAGCGGTCCCGGGTGATTAATACAGGTCTTAGCCATCGAACAGACCTCTTGAGTGTGTTTATTTATACCTGTTCTAGAATACAAAATCATGCTCATATTGGGCACACTGTATGATTTGTCTGCAGCCATTATACTAGTATAAATCTAAAGTCCAGCAAAAGAGATTAACTTCCTTGGTGCGTAGAAGAAACACACGGTTTTCACAAAATCAAAATCAAGAAGACCTCAAATGAAGATTAAAAGCTCTCACTTGGTATGCGGAGGAAGGAGTAGAAATGTGAAGTCTGATAATTTACACAAACTAAAAGCCAATAAAATTGTGACCATGATACAGAAATTTTTGAGAGTTGGAGTTCGGAACGCAAGAACTCAATGCATATGACGACTTAAACCATGTAGAGGTTCAATAAAGCGATGGCATCTTCACTTTTGTTTGACGTAGGGTGATCCGGCTCCGAGCTGAACCGCCTGAACTAAATCGCTGAAGTTAACGACAAGCACATCTAGCAGGTCTGTGAGCTCTGCGATATCAGCCGGCTCCGGAGCCTCCTCTCGTAATGGGCGGAACCGCTCAATGTCCTCAAAATAGAGCAACGCCTGTCGCCTGGTGCCACCATACTTCCTCTCTAGACGTTCTAGCTCTGTCCCATAGGCTGCGGCATTGTGCCCAAAACACTCCACGGCCTTAAGTACCTCGCCACTGAGATACCCTTTCAGTACAGACAGTAACAAAAAGACAGAAAAATGGCCCTATTGTCTAGTGGCAGATGAAACTATGCGGAGATGTATAGTTACGCCTAGTCGTCTTCAGAACAGACAGTCAGGTCATCCTCATCTGCTAGGCGATGTGGTGCCGCAGATTCCAGGCCCGGTCTCTGCACGGAATATGAGCTTATCAGGTCAATGACGACACTTGCTTGGGTGTTTTTGCACAACCTCGGCAGTACACCATGCCGTGTGCGCTGACATTCGAAGCTAATGACCTTCTTTACTGGCCATTTCAAAAAAACCCTCATTGGAAAGTTCTTTACTTGGAAAACACTCCAGAATTCTTGCCATTCCAAACAAGACCTGCTCGATTTCGACAAAGGAAACTTCTTCAAATGCACCAATTATGTTTCGGTCTATTTCTGACAAAGAAGCTGCATGCCCTTTGGTTCTTGGTAGATTGTTGGTAGCAACAGCGGTGAGAGACAAGATGGCACGCAACGCTGTCTACACAACATCCTTCCTGAAAGCGGGTGACCCAATCGATTGTCTTGGTGAAACTTTTAGGCAAGGATCCGGAGCGCCAAGGAGTTACCTTCCCAAAAATGTGTGCTTCATTGGTACACAAGTGGCGGCTAAATGCCTTTTGACAAATCCTTTGCATAAGAGGCAAAATTCACGAGCCGCTTGGTACAACCAATCAAAGCACTTTCTCTGCCTTATTCTGGACAGACTCCTCATTGTTGCCAGCATCGAGCTGCTACATTTGAAGCGTGAATTTCAGTGGTGGACCGTTTAGGCTGGCCAAATCCACGGCTCTTCAATATCTGCATTCAGTTAAAGGTAGTTCTACGTCTTGGGGATTGATTTCATGTGGGAAACTTGGAGGAGTCAGTACGCTGCCACGCCGCCCGTAGCAGCAGCTGCCCGTACGTTGCAAACAGAGTGCATGTTGCCATGGTGAAAAAACCTGTCAGCCACGGTGATAGCCACCAAGCAAGAAACAATGGTCAACTGGTCTGGGATGACCGTAGGAGTGGAGTTCTTCGTTTCGTGGGAAGGGGAGGTCAGATCAACCTCGCCTTTCAGGAAACGTTCCTTGTTCAGGCTGTTTAGTCAAGCCTCTACAGATTCAGAAGTTTTTGAATGCATAAAGGACACATGTACACAGGCACAAAAACACACAGGCACACAGAGACAACTGAAAAAAGCATATACCAGACAGAGTATTGGGGCAGACTAGGAACTGGTGCATTCAATTAGTGGAACGTCTTTGCTTTTTTTTCTGCAGAGCCGTTTGTGTGTGGAACGTGTGGAAAACGTTTCGCCGTCAAGGCCAAACTCAGAGTGCATTTGTGGAGTCACGTTGAAGACAGTAAGATTGGTGCCTGCCTTACAAATATCTTGGAAATTATGATGCACGAAACATTTGGAGAAGAACTCGCTGTCATATCGAGTTGATCCAGTGAACTTTTCATGCTTCCATGTACATGTTGGCCGGAATTGTGCATTCGTGCATTGAAATCCCGCGCGCGATGCACGTGAGCTCGGGCGATGACCGATAAA
>JAOWAR010160499.1:0-10525 GCA_028571005.1 Clathrina lutea
ATAGTCTGCAATATTTCATTATTACGTTGATGCAGCACCTCTTCCTGACTTCTGCCCTTTCCATCTTTCTCTCTTTCCTGTTTCAGTGTAATTAAATGTGTTTCAGTGTAACTAAATGTGTTTCAGTGTAAGTAAATGTATTTCAGTGTAACTAGATATTTATTATTTCTAGAAAGTAGTCAATGCTGGCAGAGAACCTGTACTTTCTAGAATTGATAAAGGTGTAGTTTCACCACAACGTCTAATAGTGTTATCAATTTATCATCTTCTTGTCCACCGTGTTGTGTTCTGAGATGTACTTTTGTTTGAAAAGGTCTTGGTTAACAATGCTCTCACTTGACATGCTGTTTTGTGTTTATAGATATGAGACATGCCGTTGGTATCATGTCCATGGTAAGCTTGAACCATGGTGATGGATTTTTCCATTCAGTCTCTTGTGCTCATCAGAAATCAATTGGAGAGTACTTATTTATTTATTGATTGATTGATTGAACCTGTTGGTGGGGCTGAAGTCAGTTGTAAAGGCTTGGTTGATTTCACTTGCATTTGAATTGTTTCCGTCTTCAGCGGTTTCCGTCGGAGCTATTCTGAATGTTTCGTTGATTAAAAGGGGGCCCGTACAAGCCTCTGTCTGCCTGTCAGTCGATATGTCTTTTCTTCCTGTCCTTTTCAAACTTGTATCCAACCACCTTGTGGTATCTCCGAGCTGTTTGTCTTTATAATTTATTTGTGTTGCAGTCACCTCGTATGCCCGTCTCATCTGCCGTGCCGCCCCAGGGTAGGTCATCCTTATCTTCAAGGAATATCGCTCATCTGTATTGTGGTAGCCAATGAGGTTCTTTTTTTCTTTTCTTTTTTTTCTTTTTTTTTTGCTATTTCTCTTTCTCAAACTCTTTCAGCATATGACTATGGCAAAAAGAATGCAGACAGCTGCCATCTTTTCCGTTGTGCAGTGAAAATGCAATGCTTTTTCTCTTGGTGCTCACCAGGATTTGCTTGATCTTGAATAAGATTTTTTGATTTGTGTCTCGGCTCTCTTTGTTCATATAATCTTTCTCATTTTAGTTTGTTTGGGTCAAGCTGTCACCTATGTGCAATTGGTGTGCTTTTTCTATGCAGGAGCACACCGCATCCCAGTTCCGTTTGCACCTCTGGGGCACAGTCACGAAGCCGGCAGTTTGCGTACTTCAGCGATTGGCGGACTCGCTTCAATGCCTGGTTTCCCTGGAAGGCAAGATCAGTCAGCTATGATGATGGCTCTGGGGCCAGGCCCTGGTGAGTTGGCATGAGGTCAGGTCTGTTCCTGCTTGGCTGTTTGCCTTTTTCCTTGCCTCCATCTCCCTCCTTCCCTCACTCTTGCTCCTCCCTTACCTTCCTTATCAACTTTCCTCTTTGCCCGTCACCCTTCTTTTCCCTGCCCCTCCCTTCTTCTGTCCATCTCTGCAGTTCTATTTTATTCCTCTGAAAGCTTTGTGTTGTAGAATGCTAAAAATCAGTTTCTGTGTTCCGAAGAGGTCCTTTTTACTTTAAAAGAAAGAAAATGAGAGGAAGAGCGCACGGCGAAAAAGTTAGAGTTATTTCGTTATCTATGTCAAACGCATTTTTTGTGCTCTTAAGTTTTGACAAAGGTTTATCTCGTTGCCATGGTTGTATGTGTTACCCTGTTGCATCTTCACATAAGCCCTCTGTGTGCGTGTGTATATGTGTCTGTGTGTGTCTTTTAAGGTGGGTTTTACTTTACGCCAGGGTTCATGGCGCCGTTGTCCTCCCCGTCTTCTGGTCTTCCAGCACATCCTTTGGTGCCGGCAACCATCGGCGCAGTAACACCGCCGTGTGGGACTGATGAGGTTGGCTGTTATGCAGTGAGATTGACTGAAGAGCACTAGTGGGAGTGGGAGAGGGAGATAGAATGATCTTGTGAGTGAAAGCCTGTTCCTTCGCCATGCACTTCCTGTGCTATTTTCTTCTTTTCTTCTTTGGTATTGACAAGGAAGATGGTTCCCTACAGTTGGTATTATTTGTTGTTGTTGCTGTTGTTGCTGTTGTTGTTGTTATTATTGTTGTTGTTGTTGTGTGTGTGCATGCGTGCGTGTGTGTGTGTGTGTGTGTTGTTTACATTTTGTCTGTTTAGTCTTCATCCCAGCAAGCAGCCAGTGCCAGGAGAAGTGCCTCGCCTTGTCCGAGAATCCTTCGCAAGAGAGCGCCTGATGGGTAAGAAGCTTATTTTTTTCCCTTTCCTGTAAGTGAAAATAAAACTTAGCAGTGAAAGAAAGTAAAGAAAGGTCAGGATCTTTGAAAATGAAGAATCGAAACAAAGACCGGCTTCATCAGTTAGATGTAGACAGTGTTACTGAGCCAGGCGGAAGGGAGCATTTTGTGCTGGTTGTTAGGCGAGGCATGGTGATGACGAGGTGAGGGCTTCCATGAGAAAAGTGCCTTGCCGTAAATCCCCGAAAATAAGTACGTGCTTAATTTCGGGATTAGCAGAGTACCATGTACTTACTTTCGGGGTTTACTTGTTTTCGGGGGAGTGCAGACCGCAGTGGGCGTCGGTCATTCCAAAATCGTTTTCAAAACGTTCCAAAATCATTTTCAAATCGTTCGACTTCCGTCGACCAGCGCACGTGCTCCGTGTCTGCGTACCCAGACGTAGCGTAGCCAGAACGTTCCCAGCTTTCCTACGGTTTAAAAAGCGGATCTCAATCGATGCTGGCGGTTCTACGTTGACTGCGCAGAGCGCATTACGAAGATGGAACGCTGTGTCCGCACACTGAGTGTTCCTAAAGTTTCTGAAGGTTCGGATGAAGATCCATCTTTGCCTCTCTCAGCCTTCTCTGAACTTTGTCTCTCTCAGGCTTCTCTGAACTGAAAATGAAAATTTGGAAGTTATCTGTATGTACTTTCGGGGGTATTATTCTCTGGGGTAATTTCATCTCAAGGAAGGGAGTATGTATTTTCGGGGGGTATGTAATATCGGGGGGTTACTTACTTTTGGGGATTTACGGTAGTGTCTGTACTATACTTATGAGGCAATAGATATAGCTTCTGTACTACACTTATGAGGCCATAGATGTAGCGTCTATACTACACTTATGAGGCCATAGATATAGCGTCTGTACTATACTTATGAGGCCATAGATATAGCGTCTGTACTACACTTATGAGGCCATAAATATAGCGTTTGTACTACACTTATGAGGCCATAGATATAGGATCTGTACTACACTTATGAGACCATAGATTTAGCGTCTGTACTACACTTATGAGGCCATGGATTTAGCATCTGTACTACACTTGTGAGGCCATAGATATAGCGTCTGTACTACACTTATGAGACCATAGATATGGCGTCTGTACTACACTTATGAGGCCATAGATATAGCATCTGTCCTACACTTATGAGGCCATAGATATATTGTCTGTACTACACTTATGAGACCATAGATATAGCGTCCGTTCTACACTTATGAGGCCATAGATATAGCGTCTGTACTACACTTATGAGTCCATAGATATAGTGTCTGTACTACACTTATGAGACCATAGATACAGTGTCTGTACTACACTTATGAGGCCATAGATACAGTGTCTGTACTACACTTATGAGGCCATAGATACAGTGTCTGTACTACACTTATGAGACCATAGATATAGCGTCTATACTACACTTATGAGGCCATAGATATAGTATCTGTACTACACTTATGAGGCCATAGATATAGCGTCTGTACTACACTTATGAGGCCATAGATATAGTGTCTGTTCTACACTTCTGAGACCATAGATATAGCGTCTGTACTACACGTATGAGGCCATAGATATAGCATCTGTACTACACTTATGAGGCCATAGATAGAGTGTCTGTACTACACTTATGAGGCCATAGATATAGTGTCTGTACTACACTTATGAGGCCATAAGGGCTGAAACAGTGCTATCTACAGTTAGATTTATACATTGTTGTGCAAAAAGATCAAAGTCCCCAACACCGCAAGGGAGTCCTCAATACCTTGTGGCAAAGCTAACAATAGAATAGTGCAACACACCGGGGACCAAGCATGCTTTCTTTGTTGAAACTCGGAGTTTTGTTGCTAGGCCGCTCGTCAGGCAACGGAATACAACACTCAAGGACTTGTCAAGATATATGTTGGTGTGAGCATGAGGTGGCAAGCTAGCAGTGCGCAGAGGTGAGCTAGGAGGTGAGCTAGGAGGGGAGCTAGGAGGTGAGAGAACACAAGTGGGAAAGTAACACAAAGGGAAATGCAAAGACGGAGTGACAAGTGCTCTAGGTGACACTGCCAGAGAAGTAGGCGAAAGGGAACTTCAAGGCATGCTGGCATGTGGACACAAGCTCTGAGTGCCTGTTCAGGGATGTCACCTTGCTTGCAGTTTTAAGTCTCAGCTTTTCTGTCAGGCACAGGTTGCACCTTTGTGAGGTGTTGCTGTATGGGTGAGCTCGGTTTCTGATGCGCCACTCCAGAGTAAAGGGCTGGTTCTTGTTTGTGAGGTCCCAAAGTGTGCTTAAAAAGCTCAATGCTGCTCTTGTATCGGTCATTCCTGATCGACATGTCGTTGGCATAGCGGTCTTTGAGGGGTGGCTCAGTCGCTCCGGTGTACACCTTGGTTTCAGTGCCGAGTGATCTTCGCTTCCGCACCGTACCTTGTGCCTTGCATGCTTGCTGAGCCACCCTTCATGCACTCTGTGTGTTGCACTACTCTACATATTTGTGTGTATGTTTGTATGCTGTTTGCTCTACGCATACGTAATTGATCAAGTTTAGTATTTTTATAGTGCCCCTGTAGAACTGGTAAGAAGAGCTAAAGACTGTTTCGTCATTTGCTGCAGTAGATTTGATGCCGGGCAAGGTGCTGGAGAGTGAATCTTGCAGTGTTGTACCTTGGCAAGGTGCTGGAGAGTGAATCTTGCAGTGTTTGTACCTTGGCAAGGTGTTGGAGAGTGAATCTTGCAGTGTTGTACCTTGGCAAGGCGCTGGAGAGTGAATCTTGCAGTGTTGTACCTTGGCAAGGTGTTGGAGAGTGAATCTTGCAGTGTTGTACCTTGGCAAGGTGTTGGAGAGTGAATCTTGCAGTGTTGTACCTTGGCACTGTTCATGTCTTACTAGTGGGGATAGCGTGCATACTTGTGTTGTAAAGAAGTTGGGCCAACTGTTCTTTTCTCTTTCTTCTTTTGTCCAGATTGGTCTTATTGATCCAGGAAGCTATCGAAATGTTGAGGAAATTATTCAGCGAGAGACGCGCGGCCGTGGATCGCTGGAGATCATTGATTTGAAAGATGTGGATGAGAGCGATGACTATTTCGTGGCCAAGGCTGGTATGGGAAAGCTTTCATTGGACTCCAAGCAGAAAGGCACTGCTGCTGCCACTGCTAGCCAAACAGCCTCTGAGCAGAAGAGTGTGGAAGGCGAAAGTGAGGGTGCTGAAGCAGCAACCGGAGGCACAGAGGACACTGCGTGTGCTGCTGACATGAATGGTTGACCATATTTGAATATCACACTTGAAACAGTCTCTTTCTCTCTCTTTATTTTCTCTCACTCTCTCTTTCTGTCTGTCTTGTTCCCGCACAACAGACGATTATTTCGGCTGGACCATTTTCCTCCCAGCTTTGCAGTAAAATGGCATATTGTCTGACATACATTTGAGTTGTTAACGCAACTTTCCCAGAATAGTTTTTTTTTCTTTTTTTGCCTGACACTTATGCCTTATGTGCTTTCACGGAATTCACTTCAGGTTTTGATATTGTTCTTTCATAGTTCAGCGTTTTTGCTTTTTTTTTCTTTCCAGTGACACGTCCTTATCAGTTAGATTTAATACGCCGCTGCATCACGGTGGTGATCAATATGAAATTAGCGAACATCACAAGGCAGTGCTTTACAGACAACGAATGAAACAAAAACAGGAAAGGTCAAAGCGATTAAACATTAAACTAAAAAAAAAATGAAGAAGAAAAGATTTGGGAAGCGGGCAGTCACACGACAAGGACCGGAAATTGAGGATAAATTTTCCGTGTTTTGTACTATGTCATGTTGCACAATGTTAAAATTAATTTAATCGCGATCCAGTGATCGACGATCGCAATCACAAACTGGTACGCGGCCGCCCCATTGAACATGATCAAGTAGTTGGGCGATTCTTGTCACACTCAAGTCGGTCGAACCTTTCCGCGAGACTTTGAAACGAGTTGCAGTTGGCTTGCATATGCATGTTCGGCGGGCCTGTAGCATAGACAGCACTTGCAGATTTGCGCCGTGTACATCATTTTGAGGTGTTCTTTTTTTTTTTCTTTCTTTCTCTCTTTCTTTTTTTTTTTTTTTTTTCAATCAAGTTTGAAGTTCGCCGGGACTCAGTATAGTGCGCGTAGCGCTGACTTCCGCCGGGAAAAATGTATCAGGACGCTTTGGAGGTGGTGGCCTCCTACAACGCACGCCTTTCTTCGGAGAGGAAGCGCTCGTACTGGGATCCGCACACTCGAACGTAAGTAAGAACGGAAGCCGCCTTTTCATAGCTGACGCATGCCACCCGCACACCTGCAGAGAGCGGCTCACTTCAGTTCCCTCGTGATCTCTGTCAGAGACCCCGCCGGCCATGTACCATGCAGGTGACCGCATCCAGTTTCGCCACTCTCGGCTTATTCAACCACACGCACACACCAATCCGGCGGTGGATCCGACGTGTATGATGAGGCCTGATCAAGTGTGTTTTGACGTTTTGTGCTTGGTGCAGGCTGCATGGACGATGCAACTTGTGGGTGCGTCGGTACGAGAGGGAGCAAGGACGCTACAAGGGACAGTCGTACTGCTACCCAGAGAAACGATGGCGCGTGGTGAAAGGTAGCAAGCCTGCCGTGCCTCCGCCAACTTCTAGTGAGTGAACAAAACAACTGTAGCTCCAACCCGAGACCTCGTGTAACTATAGCATCGGCTTATTTTTTTCTGTCTCCGCGCGTGGCTTGTAGCAGCAGTAGATGTGAGCAGGAAGCCGTCCTATCCAGAAATATTATGCTCCAACTAGTGTATGATCGGCATTTGGCTATGACATCCTTCCGGACTTTCGACCGCTGAGCCGCAATAGTAGAAATGCTCGTTCATGGTCATGTCCGCCCTTCAGTCTCAAGTTGGTCAACTGCCGTGTTTCTGCTGCTGCTCTCAGTGAATACAAGAATGCCAGTGCTTCCTGGTTCCTACCCAGATTTTGAACGTCCTCCACATTCGCCCATGAGTCAACAATACTTGGATCAATTGCGATGTTTAAATACGAAGTCACAAGACAAACATACATGTACATGCTCAACGGGGTATTATGAACAACACTGACGGTAGGTGTAACGTAGTAGTGAACCTGGTGTTGTTAAGTCACCTGGTGAATGCACCCATTGCTTCTGGCCTGCTCCCTGATGGCAAAGAGAATATGCTTGCCACCGAAACGGTTCTGTCTCTCAGTGACTGCTTTTAGCACCAAAATCGAGCTTCGCTGGAAAATTCACAGGTGCTTTTGCATGACACGAAAGAAGACAAACATAAAGCACAAACTACAGTGTCCGTGGTCCTCTCTCTCTCAACAAAGGAGGGAGTCACCGATGGATGTTGGAAACTTAGAGCTGTTTGTCCGACTGCGTGGCCAGAGAGGCAGAGAGAGAGAGAGAGACGGACGGACAGACAGACAGACAGACAGACAGACAGACAAACAGAATGAGAAAGAGGAGAGAAAGAGAGAGACCGTAAGGGAGACAGAGACAGAGAGCATGCTGATGGGGACTGATCAGAGCAAACACTTGCTCATGCATCTATAGACAGATCAAAGTGCATGTGCGTGTGTCGGTAGGATTGGAAGAGTAACTTAAGGTTGAGCCTAGTTCCAGGGCCTCTCACTCCGCTCGATGAATTTTGAAACCTTAGGATCCGAAGTCTCCCTCCTCGATTTTTCCCCTGTTCTATTCCAGATGAGAGCCTCTCTGTAAGATCATATCGTGTTTTTAGCTACCTCTTGTAGGCTTGTGGTAACCTGAGAACGTAAAGAGTAGCAACGGTTCTCGCATGTCCTTTCCTGAAGGCTGCCGCACTATATTTGGAAAAAAATGCTGCACTTGAATGTATTCGCCTTGAAGCTATTAATGGCAGCGATACTGTTCACAATCAAACCCTCCCTTACACTATTTGAAGTTATTGCTTGTGTTACCACCTGGATAAAGAGCTCTTTTCAAGCATTTGTTCATTTTTTTGAAGGAAATACTTCAAGGGTGTTGGGGAACACAAATTAGACTAAACCTCTGTGCTACGGTTCCATCCTCGAACACTCACACATCGTCAACACTTTGGGTTTCACAGAATGACGAGTGAATGAGTAGTCGGGAATAATTAAAAAAAAAATGGGAGGAGCAGGACAAAGATAAAATGCCCAAAATGGTTATGCTATAACCACTGACTACTAAATAAGGACTACATACAAATACCCATCGGGGCAAATAGCAATGAGGGTGACTATCATTTGGGAGGTAAAGATCATTCCATAACAAGGGCGACAGTTTGGGAAAAAAAAATGGGAGTGGTAATTGATTTCAGCTGCGTCGCACATAGAACATGCGTGTCTACCTTATTTGATCAACGAAGCTCATATTTCAGGGATTCAGCTGTGAAGGAAAACTTGGCCAAGCGCCAAAGGCGTGTTTCCTGTAAAGTGGCGCCCCGAGCTCCGAAAGGACCCAACACTAAGCTTAGAATGGTCAGACATCCCAATTTATACTTCTCAGTGCGAATCACAGAGTAACATGTGTCCTGAGCACAGATCAAGAAAGGGATTAAGGCGAGATGAAGGCTTGTGAACTTTTAGGGACTGCAGCTCCTCCATGCCGTGGCATGCGTCCTACCCCTGTCAGGCCCATTCTGTAGTGACTGGAAATGGTTTCCATGGAGATTATTGATGTGTTATCAGTATGTCACGGGTCTTTGGAGGAATGTCTATTTCCAACCGTGGGCCCTGGTGCATGCTGGAAAAAAATTGATGCCACAGTAAGACTAATAAAGGTCAGAAGAACTTTGCACAGCACCAAAGGCACAAGGCCTGTGAAGTTCAGGTTGTGTTAACTAGGACGCCTTTTGTTGAGTTCAGGCTTGTGACACCTTGTGACACCTGATAAGGTGCCGAGTGCTGAAGAGGTTTGTAGAGGAAGATTTCCAGCGCACCCTATTTTTTCTTGCTCTCTTTCCGGGCTCAAAGGCCTGGACAACAGATTGAGACGAGATAATTATGTGGACACAGTTTGTAGCACTTACATTGTATCGGACTTGACAGGCCGGCCTCTCAGACGATGCTGGGCCTTCATGGAAGGTCACTCGGCACACTCATGCCGCCTCTTCTGCCTCACACTGAACGGTGTTTGAGAAGCTAAGAATGCATGCTCTCCACATTGAATGATGCTTGTGAGATTGAAATCACCTCACTTTCCTTCTCAGGGTGGACATTAAGTCTCTTACATTGAGTGATGTTGCTGAACAGGAAATGGCAGGAGTTGACGTTTCACCCTTCGTAGCGACCAGGGCTGAAATCAGTCCCCAGATCTAATGGCAAACAATGTTGTCAAAACTGAAACCGTGTGGCTTTCACCTGTCCGGGACAGGTGTTCAGCCTCTCAATACAGTCCGTGGTGGCTCCATGCGCTTGCGCCACTTGTCAGTTTTAGTGCCCCTCTTGATCTAATGTATCAGCTGAAAGATTTGAGCACTGTTTAGAAGATCATGCCTTTTCGGAACAAGCCATCACCCCATGCACCACACAGGCTGCGTGAATTGAGTTCTGAGACCGATGGTTCAAAATCATGCAAAGTCGAGAAAATATTCTTCTTGACTGATTGTGTTGTCAGGTTTGCTTGTTACCGTCTGTGTCAGCGTTGTCCTGGTTCATGTCTGCAGGTTCTCAGTCGAAAGAAGAGGGAGGAGAGAGCACTGTTGCTTCGTCAAACATTCGCTACAACACTCGTCAGGGCTCCAAGGTCAACCGTAGCCCGGTATACACCACCTGGTTTTCGAGCTCAAGTAGCGACTCCGAGGTAACTCAATAAAATCTTTTTTAGACTCACCATTCTGGCCTTACGAACTCCCTACTTTCTACTTGTATAGCGTCAGTTTTCGCTCTATATTGGAGAGCCTCTCAACAGAGCCCACCAGGGTTTTGTTGGGAAATCATTTATGTAAAAATAATTACAAAAGTTCTAGAAAGGAACGGTTTGTTAGGAACGGTAGGAAAGGAAATGGTAGAAGAGCAACGTTTTGCCGTTAGGGCTTCATCAGGCTAACCGGGAGACTTGGCTTCATCAGGCTAACCGGGAGACTTGGCTTCATCAGGCTAACCGGGAGACTTGAAGAGCAGAGTGTGTGCACGTGCATTAATTTTGTGTGGTAGGTGCTGAAGGTGCTGTGAGTTGGGCTGTTAGGCAAAGATAGTGCAATGCACGGGTAGAGCCAGACAGGGTGTGAAGCAGGTGAAGAAGCAGAGAAGGGTGATGAAGAAAATC
>JAOWAR010160510.1:0-10524 GCA_028571005.1 Clathrina lutea
TTGATTTGTCCATACTACTTTTGACGTTTTCTTTTCATAATCGTAGTTGGAAAGTTATTTGTCTTGAGCAAACCACAGTTCCTCTTAAAGGTTAAGGAAAAAACGAGTTTGAATTTTCAGACAGTTTCCTTAATTCGGCCTCTCAATAAAAAATCTGTACAAAGTGTGGGGCATTTTTCGGGAAGTTCCAAGGAAATTGTATTTCGCCCTTAGCACCCCTTAATCTATGCTACCAAGACAACCAGGAAGCCATTTTGTTACGCCAGTTCAACCATCTAGTGACAGATGGAAGGCTTGAATGAGGTTGAGGGGAGAAAAGTGATTGGGTAGCTTTGGGAAGTAACCCATGAGTTGGGTTCATCTTTTGCGGTGAAGCACTTCGTTAGTCTGGGAACTCTGAGGAGGACACTAATATACTATTGCTTAAAAGTTTGAGCAAATCAGAAGCTGGAAAGGAGTTCAGGAAGTGGAAGAAAAGCTCAAAAATTGCCCGAGACCACGAAGAAGCAGTTGGTCAGGAAGCCCAGTGACCGGGTGGGTGTGTCGACCCAAGAATGTGCCAGGAAGTTTGATGTGAGCAAAAGCTATGTTCACCAAGTTTTTAACTAGGCTGGAATTAAGCACTACAAGCGAAAAAAAAAAACTCCCTATGCTAACCAAGACTTGGTGAACAGGCAAAAATCGAGTCTCAGAAAACTGACTCGAGGAATGTGCCAGCCAACATCGAATATGATCATCATCATGGACGGAGGGTCATCTTTTCCATACCAGCACAACGACATTCCTGGCATGGATGAACTTTACTCTGGAGGCAAGGAAAACACACCACCAAGTGTGAAATTCCGCTACAAGAAGAAGTATGGGAAGAAGTCTTTTGTCTAGCTGGCGATAAGCTTCGAAGGTCTCTCCGCCCTGGTTCTCCACATTGGAAGGTTCGCCATCAACAGAGATGTGTAAAGGGAGAAGTTCATTTGCCTCTGACTGAAGCCTTTCATCGATGAAATTCATCCATGCGACAATGTAGTCTTCTGGCCAGATTTCGCAAGCTCACCCTTGCTCATCCCACACTGGACCTCCTCAACGAGCTTGACATCACCATCGTACCCATTCTTCACACCCTCCAAGCGTCCCAAAGGTCTGCCCCACTGAGGATTTCTCTGGCATTTTAAAGTCAGCAGTGTACTAGGGTGGCTGGCAGACCAAAACCAACTCAAACACCGAGTCAAGAACAGTCTTGCTAAGCTAAACTGGGACCTGGTTCGAGCCCGCATGGTGAGACCTTGTCCAACCTTCCTTGACCTCAACGAACAATGGCAGAAAACGCAAACGTCCGCTTATTTTGGCGGGCATCTGTGTTGTTCGACCACTTGGACAATCCTCTGTGTGTTTCAACGCATCTATCCGGGCCATCGCCATGTTCCTTTTGAGCCCTTGGCCATCTTGGCAGCAAGAGCAACCAGGTTTGGATAGACTTTAAGATTGTCCATCTTCCTTCAAAGCAAAACTCACCAATGCAGTCTGTAGCAAAAGGGAAGCTGAAAACCACGGGTCTTGCCCACCAAACAGCAATGGTGCATGGGTGTTGTCATAGCAACAAGAGCCCTTTCAGATATTGGAATGGGTCTATATATCACCTACGCATCCTGGGTTTGAAGCACGGCAGACAGTGGGAGTATCTTTACAAGTTCTTCCCCAATGTACAGCCACTACTGCAGATTAAACGTCATCTCCTTGTCGACCAGCTTCGAAAATGTGAAGGGCATGGAAGTAAACCCAAACTTTCTTTCTGTGTTTCGGCTCATGGCCAAAGCCAACACTGTGCGTTATAATGACACACACGTTGTTTTGTTGTAACTTTAACAGGTTCAATTTGATCTACAAGCTGCCCGAGAAGCTGCCGTTTAAACATGAAGGACCTGCTCCGGTGATAGGTTGTTCACGTAATCGGTACTACACTTCCTGTGATGAAAAAAATGGCTGACTTTGAGTATTGCGTTTCTGTTTGACAAATAAATTTATTTCACCATTACTTGAGGGTAGTTCTGATTGTTCTGGTTGGTGGTGCGTTTCGTTGACCGTTGTAGACCTCCAAACACCGAAAATAAATAGGTTAAGGATGCTGCAGTCTTTTTACAGGCATCACTAGAACATCGCCAGGGGAGACAAATCGTCAAGGGAGGCCATCGGCACAGCACCAAACGTTCAGCAACAAGGCGGTCGAAATAATTCCCGGACCTTCCTCATTCTGAAAAGTAATGCCCAGTTGTCCGATCACGACGTCAGAAGATCACCCCTTCTGGAGCTTCAAAGGAGCCGAATCAAGGCCGTCTATGAACGCTACTTCCCGGCAGAACCAACCTGAAGTTATCAACTACAGCTCAATAATGAATGTGGTGACTTCCTTACAGCTCGAGTATGATAACAACACCTGTGCGTTGAGAGAATCCTTTGAAGACGCGAGGAAGAAGAAACAAGCTCTCAGGACCACCATTCCTTCGCTGCAAATTAACAAAGAGAAGGAATTTGGTCATATCCTCCTGCTGCTGTTTCATTGCTCTCTTGCCGATATATTAAAGAGGACCCCAGAGAGTTTATGAAAAGCAACTACTCCACACTTAGGCCCCAGCTCTTCCACCTTTATGAAGATTGTGTGTTGAGAAAGCGGTGGAAAGAGGGGAAGACCAGATCGCACGTGGCTCAGTACAAGGCTTTGGTGAGCGAGCCAAACCCAACCTACTTGTCAAAATATCCCTTCGACGAAATGGCTTGAGCAGTTCTGGTCAGCGCATTTTTGACTTCAAAGAGCAAATTGGATCACAACAGCTCACTCTCACCACTCTGGGGACTCAGGCAAAGGTTAAAGGACAGGAGCAGTTAAGACAAATGTACACCAAAACACCTGAGTCCAAAACCTTCCACGCTTAACGCTTCATGAGGGGTTTACACAGGAAGATGACCAGCGATGGGCAGTTTATCCAATCTATTCTGAAAAAAAAAACTACAGCTGCTCTTAAAGCAAAGTGCTCTCAATTCTGGAGAAAAAGCCTGATTCCCTGAATGCCGGTGGCTACGCAACAGTAGAACTGCTGAGCACTGAAGATATTCTATGAGCACTGGCACTCTTCAAGGGTTTCCGAGGAATGTTCAACACAGGGACAAACATGAGGAATTTTCACTATTAACATAGATAAGCTGCTACCCGCTGTTTACAAAAAATCAGAATGTAGGCATCATTGGCTAGCTGCTTATCGCGAAGGGTGTGATAAACGTTGTCATTGACAACTTTGGAGGCAGTTTGGGGCAAAGGGAGCGAGACAACAGAGAGCTGCACTTTACATATTGAAATGTTGTGGGCCACTGAATGCTTGAGCTCGCGCCTGCGCGCTGACGCCACGGCCCGAACATTTTTTCGCTGAATGACCGGGAAAGCGTTGCTGTACGGGCGGATGTCACGCAGACCACATCTCTGCGCAGGTCAACCGAGTGTGGCACGCGTACACTGTTGTTCTGGAATTTCTGCATCTTCCTTAAGTGTTTTTTTCGTTTTATTCTCGACTTTCACGATGTCTCACCGTACTAGTAGGCGCGGAGTAAGGCGTCGTGAGGATCCGGACTTCCTCTGCTATGGTGATGGCCATCACGAGGAGCTTTTGTGGCGTGTTGAGCGCATCAATGGTAGGTGAATAAACCCGCAGACTGGCCGACAAGAACTGCGCGTTGTCTAGGCTGGGCTGGACGAAGAGGGAGCACCTTGGCAGCCGTCTTGGGAGTCAGCCGATTCCAACCCGGAGCTAATGCGTTGGCTGGAGCAGAATCCAGCCGGCAATTCGGAGGTAAGTTTCTGGCGCCCTCACGCCTTCCAATGCGTAGTAGTGTTGTCGTGCAGTCTGTAGGGCCAAGCCAAAGGTTTTGCAAACTATGGTTGTGGGGACGTTGCAAATGTACAGTATTGGTAATCTGGGATGTAGTTCTGGCGCCTCTCAGACGTTGGGTGTCTATGGCATATGAGCATCTCATGTCAGTTGTAGTTGTGTGCGTGCGTGCATGCATGTGTAACCATCAGCTCCGCTGGTCGATCTCTCTCTCTCTCTCTCTCTCTGTTGATCTCTCTCACTCTTACCCTCTTTGTGTTTTGCCCCAAATCCGTTTCTCCCTCATCTTTTGAAATGAGGCCTTGGTGGCTTGTGTAAAGGGTCTACCCTTAGCTGATGTGACAAGTCGGTGGATGGGTGCGCACAGTTGATGTCTTGCTGGAGTGGGGCCTTTCTTCCCGATATGTACAGGTTATTAAGATTGTGCCTGCATAGGTTAACTAATCTAAATTTGCGGTAATGTTTTCAATTATTTTCAATTTTCACTTTTGTAAATTCAAATTTCAAAGAGGGAGAGACAGACGAGTATTATGTTTTGTTGTTTATTTCTCCCTTCAGGCTGGTCCCATGGTAACAGCTGCTACACCGAAGACGGCTGAGCAGCTGCAGATGCTGCAGTACGAGCTGACACGTGCCCTTGAGGTGAGGGGTGGGACACTATCAGATGGAGCTTGAGGTGCCATGGTGAATACTGTGGTCACCTTGATACCCTGCCACTCCTCCACCTTCAGTGCACTTTTGGCAACAGGGCCAGCTGGTCAGCTACCACCTTTTTGTGCCCCGATAGACCTTAGTAGAGAAGTTTGGTTCAGGTCGATGACGTCTGACCAGCGGCTTTAACCTTATTGCCATTGACAGAGCGCTGGAGTGAGTCAACGGCCACTGGCTACTGGATAAGCAGGGAGCAGATCATCACTGTTGAATGGACACCGGAGGCGATCATCGAGCTGGCTGACCACTCTCAATGTGCGCAGTGTCAGGTGGGCATCCTCGGTGGAGGACACT
Organism: Clathrina lutea; assembly: GCA_028571005.1. Lineage (NCBI taxonomy): Eukaryota > Metazoa > Porifera > Calcarea > Clathrinida > Clathrinidae > Clathrina > Clathrina lutea. The sequence goes on from JAOWAR010160510.1 coordinate 4,878, forward strand.
CGCCTGGCACACGCAACATCTAGCGTCCCCCTGCCCTAACTTTGCGGTTCACTCGTGTGTGTGCAATACCGGCACACCAACCGTGGATTAGGTGACTCAGTGAGTCTGTCATCGTCATGTGCAACTTTGGAATGCCCTCAAACATAGCTGTTGAAGCACCTTCCACTTGTCACTGAAAATGTTGCTTACACTTTTTCTTTTCTCTTCTGGCACTTTGTCTTGTAGGTACAGGGGAAGGGAGTGGCAGCCCTCGACCACGATCACCACCACCACCACCACCACCACCACCGTCGCCTCCAGCAGCCACACCCTGCTGTTGGTAGCTGGGGATCAACTTCTCAGGTTTCATCCCCTCTGCTTCAGCTTGGACAATATGCCGTTCAATGTTGGCCAGTTTGCAGTTGTTTGTTTACCTATCACTGTGATCATAAGCCACAAGGCTCCTCAAGTAATGTGCCATGATCATAGTAGAGCTGTCCGGTATCAACAATGCAAGCATTATATTTGACATGTTTGGTCTGCAAATTTTGCCACATTCCAGGCAGGGATATCAGGGGTCACTATGCCGGACAGTTGTTCATTTGCAACAAAGCTAGGTTATTGCAATAAATTTATTTAATTTTTTTTGAAGGAGGGAGGGGGCTCCTCCATGCATAGTATATCCACCTCAACCAATTATCATCATCATGATATAGCGATCATGTTGACAACTGTTGGAAGGGGTGGCTCAAGAGGAGCTAGAAAGAGCAGAGAGCAGAGTAAGCAAAGGAGAGGAGGGAGGAGATCAGCTGTCCATGCCATCCACGCCATTACCATCAGCTGAACACGGGTCAGCAGCCAGAGCAGCAGCAGCATCCTGAGCCACATCCTGCTTGAGCTGCTCAGCAACTGATCAACAAAGATAATAGAAAAGCAGACTTCTGGCAATATGGTGTTTGCACAGGAACTAAAGCAGTTCTGCATAAAAACAGTCCTCTATCTGTGTGAGCCACCATAGGCCTGACACCTTTTTGAAGCATGTAACTGATTATGCGTATTCACTGGAAGTACTCAGTGGAAATGAAAATATAAAGAAATATGAAATATTAAAAATGACGAAGGAAAGCCACCTGCCTTTAATACCTCTTTTTTTACAAAACAAAAACTGAATAAAATATGCCTTTGACAGTTCTAGACTTATTTTTCACTTTCCTTGGGGAAAAACCTACATCACTCTATCAAAAAATAATTTTCTTCTTTTTTTTAAAAAAAATCCTTCAATGGCATTATTCACAATTGGCAGTAACTGAGGAAAGGAGGTAATACCGTTTTGACCGCCAAAACAGCACAGCGACGGTTCCAAGCGCCAGGCGAAAGCACACCATTATTCATGTGTGCATTTGTTTGAGCGGGTTTGTGCGGCCATGTAAACAAACTAAAATCCCCATTTCAGCAGGCCAACCCCTATACCATGAGACCCGCCAGAAAAGCGAAATCTAAATGAGCAGGGAAGAATCGTGACAGGAATCTTGGCCAACTGCGAAGGGCGCCACAGAATAGCCACACGCCATAAAAGCTCCACGAACGAGGATGCAGCCTTTCCTTCATTCTAGAATCCATTGGCTCCCCAACCAGGGGTCAAAGCACCCTCCAAACTTTACCTAGCAAGCTGTCCCCTTCCTTCTTCTTCCCCAATTTCTCCACGGACGATCGCCATTATCCTGGTTGTCCTTGGTGACGTCAGTCAGCGGAACTGGTATCGGTTATGTCTTAGTGCTGCGCGTGCAGACTCGCACGGCTGGCAGCTGCAGCGCAGCCAGTCGCGACACGCGCAAGAGCCTCAGCAAGAGTTTTTAATGCTAAGTGCCATGCCCAGGCTGGGCTAATGAGGGGACCGAGCCCATGCAAACATTTTCATATGAAGCGGTACTTTATCGATCGTTTTTCTGAGTGTTGACTTTGCACAAACACTCTGCCATTAAAACACGGCTGTCTGAAGGTACAATGTGCCGTGAGGCGAAGCAAACACCAAGTTCTGTATTTTCCCCGGTGTGTGTTACGGCACAAGAGCTTGGAGAGCCACAGGATGATTGTGGTGGCGATACCTGGCAGTGGTACCAGTGGCAAGGAAATATAGACCGATCATCTGGCAAAAGAGCTGCACAAGCCTTGAGGAATACATTTGCCGATGAGGACAGTTAAGGTGGCGTCGATAGATCTGGAGTTCCCACCTGGTGAACATGCAGGCGTTCTCGGAGGAAAGTCCCAGACCATCGTCTCTTGGTCATCAATGTGTTTAGCAAATGCACGCAGATCATGCCACTGAAACGTAAAAGGGGAAAGCCATTACAGAAACCTTCATCATAGTCATTAGATGTTGGAAACAGAATCCAATCACGCCATAGGTAGACCAGGGACTTGAACCTTACAACTGGGCGTTTCGAATTCGAAAGATTTTAGAGGTGAAGGACATCCGCACGTACGGTATGCACAACAAAGGTAAAGCAGTAGTGATTTAGAGGTTTCATAGAACGATGAGTATCAGGACAGGGAAATATTTCAGCCGCAACAGCACATTGAGGTACTTTGGTATTTTTGCACGCTCTTTAGGAATGATACAACTACTGTAAGCACCGCAGCATCGAGATAACTTCTCATGACAAGTCGAGAAAAAGGATCAAGAAAGATGTTCGCAGCAACGACTTGGGTGTTAAATCTCCCAAGCTTACCAAACGTTGCTGCTCTCACTTTTCAATCGGGCATAGTGTGATGATTTGAAACTATTATCAGCATTTAGAGAATGGGTATACTTCAAATTGGACCGAGGCAGTGTTTGTGGTTGACTAGATTCTGCCCACATCCCCCGTCACTATTCGTCCTTGTGATCTAGCTGGCAAGACGATCATAGGGAGCTTTGGCGAACAACAATTGCAGAAAGCTACACAGACTGATACATTTCGGATTGAGAAAGTCATTAATAGCGCAAACAAAAAGGAAAAAACTCTTCTGAAATAGAAAGGCTACCTTAAACAGTTCCACTCTTGCGTCCAATTGAAGAATTTTTCAAAGGCTGCAGATTCCAATTTCTTGCAAAAATCGTGTAGACTGAAAAGTCTTTGTCCTGGGGCTGGAAATCAAACTGAAGACAATTTGGGGGAAACTCGAGTGTTTAAAAATACGCTGTAATGATGGGTGGTGGTGTTGGGTGTGGTGTGCCTTGAGTATCTCTATGCCCGAAAGCTAGTGTAGAGATGCTATTGTAAAACAGCGTAGTCCAGTTTAACATAAAGTTGTAGGTTGTTGTAACGTAGCTCGTATCGCTCCTTGTTTTGGAGGTTTTGACTGGCTTTAGAAATCTTCAAAAACGTTGAATAAAGTTGGTCCATGACATCATGTCGATACGGAAAGAGCATTCGCCGCGGGACTGAAAGCCGTTATGGTTGGAGGGGTTAATTGTTGTGCTCATCATGGAACTCAGCGGAATAGCCAATTTTAAGGTCCGCTCCCAGAATGTATCCAGTACTTGAGTCCTCCGGAAGACGAAGGATATATTGAAAAAATGTGAGGTCTAACTACTGCTCAACCCACTGGAATGCGTACACAGGTGGACTTGACACTATTGTTCAGTCCTAGAGGTTGTTGGTTTCGACATATTGGATGTGGAAAGTTCGTTGATTGGGATTGAATGCGTCCATAAACCGATTGTTTGCCTCTGCAGGTCAGTGTGAAACCATTGATACACCAACTACCTCTACCTTTTCAATGGGCAAATCCACGATCCAATAAAACTGTGGCGAGCATAAGCAGAGCGCTCCAAGCATACCTCGACAGCGTGTAGTTGTGTGCAGGATTGAGTTTATGTTTTTCAATCTCCGTTCTCCGAGGTTCTAAGCCACATCAGCGACGAGGAAAACCATTATACACAGAGCCAGGTTTTCACAGTGGAAGGTCTCCCAAACCTGTTGTGCCTTGCGGTGGTCCTGGCCACTCATGCTCAACTCACTGAGACTGGAGTAGGACTTCTCTTGAGACGGTACTTGCACCTTCTCAAAGCGGCTGAAATCATACATGTATTCATCCGAGTACATGTGTTTTCTCCTCATGTGATAGACTCTGGCGGATTGCTGAACCACCGTGATCTCGTCAGATGTTATAGATGAGTGTTCTTTACCAATTTGTCTAAGCTGGAACTGAGAAATGGAAAGCTGCCGAGAAACCAAACCGACCTTACAAGAAAGATATGATTTTTTCAAGTTTCCACAGATTGAGAAAATTCTTCCATCCACTAATGTCTTTGGATGGTTTTTTTTTTCTTCTTTTCATCAGTTTCCTCATTTTGTCTTTTTTTGTAGACGGTTTCCTTGTTCTTGTCAGTTCACCGCGTTTACTCTTCTTTGGGGGCCCTAATGGCTGACATAAACAGACGGGCATGGTAGCTTTTGAGGTTGCAGAAGAAGATGTGTATTCATACGGCGTAGAGGTCCAGCTCGAAACTTGAGTTTCACCTTGAATACGCTGCACTGCGTTATTTTCCTGTGATGTGCTCATAGTCTATCACTCTCCACAATCCAGCCATGTTTTAATCTCTGTGAGGCTCAGTTGGTAGTGGTTCGGGGGAAGTTGCACATTTGGTAGCTCAATTGTGCTTACTCGTCATTTGTCATATGGACATCCCTGTTCTACTTCTTTTTTGCCTTTCTGAGTTTCAAATCCTTTCGACTTCCTTTCGGTGGGATTTTCATTTCTCAAGGAACGGGCTCATTTCATCTGGACCGTGATCGAAATCTGAGTTGATCTTTTTACTGTCTGATTTGATGTTATTGTAAGTGAAGGAGCACGCATTGTTTTCACCGGTTCTGGCTGTGTTGGAATCAACGTTCAAAGTATCAACGGGTTTGATTATCCACTCTGTAGATCATCGAGTCGCAAAGCATCCAGTAGTGTCCTACGCGGCTCAGATTTCAGTGCACTCCAAACTCCTCTCACATGTGATCCAAAGATGCAGTGTAAGGCGTATATTTTACACTTCCGCTTTAAGTATTTCGGCAACTGCTAGTGCCTGCTTGCACCCCTACGCCTGCGGCCATGGATTATTGCAGAAACAAAAGTGACAAAGCAGCTTGGTTCTGAGCAAGAAGCATTTTGTGCACGGCTGATTAAGGAGAAACAAAGCTCAATTAGGGACGCTTTAGACACTTCTAAGAAGCGAGCACAGCGCAATCCTTCCTCTAATGATTAATTCCTTCCCTTCCTGAAGTCAAGCATTTGTCCGCTAGAGTTGGATTAAACTCTGAAACACGAGACGTTTTCGGACTTGGGCCGTGGATCATAATTCCTAACAACAGAAACCCTAAACTTTCACCGCTTTTTCGAGTGGAACGTCAGTAAAATATTCAACCAAACCTCAAAGTCACGGAACCTCGCTTCAATGGAACCTTTTCAGTTCATGAAACAGTATACCTTGCAATCTGCCCTGGCTCTGTTGTTTCCCAGAGAAATAGTCCAGCACACAAGAGGAGACTGGCAGCTCAACACGACATTTTTTATTCACCTGTGGTAATATATGCATTAGCTAATGATTAAACTTGTGCCTGCACTTGCCATTGGTACCAATGGTGTTGTCAGTACTGTATACCACATCTTCCGTCTTTGTAGACTGAAACAAAAC
>JAOWAR010160521.1:0-10523 GCA_028571005.1 Clathrina lutea
CAAAAAGAAAACACCTATCAAAGCTGTCCTTATCCAGGCCAGTCTGCCCCCAACTTCTGGACTGGGGTTTATGTATAAGCTTTTCCCAGATCAGGGTGAAAACACTTTCTCTTCGTATCCGGCAAGATTAAAAACATTGCATCCCCCTCAGATAGTAATGAAGATTCGCTAGCAGGGGTTATTCTGAGAAATGCCTGAAGGGAAAACCAATTTTCCAAAGGGTAAAGTGTTTTTGAACACATTGATGAAGAGTGTACACATGACGGCACACACTGTTTTATCTTCTGACACTACTATTTTCTCCAGTGCCATCCGCATAAGCAGAGGTTCGGTCGACACCATCAGAACAATGCAGGCACAAGTGAGCGCATTTGTTGCGGCATTCTGCAAATTTGTGCCTCATCAAGGAGTGATGGAAGCTCCGTAGTTCCATCTTTTGAGGGACCAACTTCCATTGTGGATGGAGCTTTGGTTCAAAGCCCTCGGATTGGGCTACAGCATGTTCTCGTCAACCTCAGGGGAACATCTGAACAAGGGGATTAAGCCCCTCCAGCTTGGACATGCTAATCGAAGTGTTGGCCACATTGTTCAGCTATCAGACTGAGCAGTCAAAGCATTTCACTGTCCGCAGATACTCTTCGATAAAGGCTGGCTTAAGATAACTTGCTCCGCTTGCCATCCAAGGGGGCACAAAAAAGGAGAAAATACCAATTGTCCCCACTCCACCCACCAATAGAATTTTCTGATGACGAGGATTTCCAGGCTATGAACCTGAAGTTTTGCTTCCTTTCAGTTCCTGGTTTACTTGTTTCTTGGTGGCAATCTTCCTTGCAGTGTTTTGCTGTAATTTTGTCACAGTTCACACACACTAATGGCTGCACCTCAATGTCGGTGATGACTACTTCTCTCTCTCTCTCTCTCTCTCTCTCTTTCTCTTTCAAGTGAGTTGATTCGACTGTTGTCTTTATTGTCCAGCTTTAAACATGACCATCGATTGACTTGGGGCGCTGGATAACTTATCACTCCAAGAAAGAAAACAACCTTTTTGAAATGACCCTCTTGATCAAACAATGATTTATCCTGTCATATGCTTCTCTTTCTAATGATCAGCAATCAACTGCAGTACCAAGGAGGGAGGAACTCGCTTGGCCCTTAGACCATTTGTGAACCAGACCTTGTACAGCAGTTGGAGAAAAAAATAAAAATTACAAATAAAAAGTACAATTTTAAAGTGTTAAAAGGCAACCAACGTTTTCTCAATGCAGGCAGAACGAGAAAAATGATGACTTGTGAATGTTCTGTCAATTGCTGAAACAGATCCCTCGGTGAACTTTTCAAATGTACATCACTCACTGCTGTGAAAAGCCAAAAATCCATAGCGTTTGTCGTGTGGTCGCCAAGCACGGACGCAAGGCTTTGCTTTTTCTATCTACGAAAATGATCTTTCTCAGCTTCGGTTGTAGCTAAAAGTTCAATCAGTTTATAAGGTAGGTCTCACCCTGCCAGGTCTACCGACAAACGAAATATCGTCACGATCATAACTGATCTCAAAAGCAGACGATTTTCGTGCCGTTGCCATTCTTTTATCCACACAGTACCAAGTACGAAGTCAAATTCCTTACCTCCCCACATGGCAGAACCATGAACTTGTTGGCCACAACGATATTGCTGCTATCTTCCATGGAGGTTAGTCTACCTATGTTTGGTTAACCAGAAGCAAGTTGAATAAATAGGAGCCCGGTCATTTTGACCAGGAAGTGGCATGACAGAGCTACAGTAGTCCATCAGAGAAAGCGACTTGGCGAACCTAGGCGCCATGTCTACACATACACATTACACCAGGAGACAGCACAACTGGACGAGCTGGCCGTTGCAGAATCTAAATCCCCCTACCCGTCCTTCATGGCATCGTCAAGTTTGACAGAGATTTTTCCCTGTTAATATGTTAGTGTCCACAGCTCCGTCTTGCTTCGTGCAGACAGCGGACTTGTAGGTAATACCGTCTCTTAGCGTCAGTCAGGTAAACTAGAACATTAGCGTCCGTCTTATGGTCTCGTTTCTAGCAGACGGCGGACTTCATTCTTTCAGTGAGTCTTGCTGGATTCCCAGAGATGCTTTACAGCTATGTAGAGGAAGAGATGGAAAATGCGTCAAAAAGGCTTGCAAGGTGTGCCTTTTGCGTGAACTCGACCGCGCACTTTCCGATCTAGCATGCACTGACATCTAGACAAGCGTTCCATCTCTGTTGGCCGTCGCCTTCCCCGCAAAACCATTGAAACCATGGCGCTGAGATCATCACGCAGGCCACAGAATGTATCCCTTCTTTACTTTAAAGCAGTAAAGCGGAAGCGAGGGAAAGCATCCAGGTAGCTGCTTCGCGAAAATGCAGGAGAGAACGCGAGAGATGGTGAGCGAACTGCGACACTGTTCCCTTTAGATTGACCGTTCTTCACTGGAAAGGGATCAAAAATTGATTTGAAACCAAGCATTCCTTCTTCAGACTTCCCTAGGCCTATCTAACACGACCAAAAGCGTCATTTTTCAGGGGGGGGACATATCACGGGACATCGATAAAGTTCCAACTCCGTGCTCGACACGGACTTGAAGTTTGGCCGCCATTACCGGACCGGTTGAGCACGCCAAAGCGGCGCCCAGCCGATCGATCCAATGCCGCATGATTAAGTCGTGGCCAGCGATTCGGTACTGACAGGAGGCAACCGCTCAGCCTGAATCGCCGTGTCCAGTGGTGGGGAGAATATACCTTCAGAACATGTTGGCATTCATGGATGCATTTTGTGGGCACTGGAAGAAGTCATCTGAGGCTCTTGTAGAATAATGTTTCCTTTCTGCGTTTGAAAATGTAAAGCAGTTGACAAGTCCTGTTGTGTGTTGGCCAATTTCTTTTGCTTTTAATCTTGTTTGACTAATATCACGATAGTTCATGGGAGGAGTTTCCATACCATTCGTACAGGCTCATGAAATAGGCTGTAGATGTGCCACCTTGTCCAAGTCAATTGCATATTGCAGGGGCATCCATTCCTGAATACTTCCAGTGTTTCATAATCATTTTCAGCCTTCTACGCGTTGGGTAGCTCCTTTTTGTGGAAAAATACGAGGGCAGAAGACACCTTACTGCTTGGGACTCAGTCTTCCAGGTTCGTTGCAACAGAAAGCTTTGACAGCACTCCATCTTGTGTCTGTGTGAAGACCTATACACGTGTACCCCTTGACTTGGAACCAGGGGAGCCCAGGCTTTCCGTCCACAGACTGCAGGTGAAACTGTGGAAGGGATGAAATTCAGCTTCGCCCCCTCCAGCAAAAGATATCCAGCTCATTCTTCTATCGAGCCCCATGCAGTGACCAACTTGCTGTAGCTATGGAACCATTGCTGCCGTAGGAAGTACATGTACTGGCTGGTGGTGAGACACCGACATTGCGACCACAGCATACGATTCATGCCTTGCCATGGCAACTCCAAAAGCGCATGAAACGTAAATAATTTTTTCGGTACCCCTGCTGATGGAAGAGCGAATTCTCACCACTTTTGGAAAAAAAACATTGACTAGTATCACATCGACCAATGTAGCTCAAAGGCTGGGACACAAGTTTATGGTCCAGTCTGACAGAATTAACAACATCCAAGACCTAAATCACTTCCTCAGACTTTCCCCAAGAGATGTAGTGCACACACATTGAAATCTATTATTGCCGGCACTGCATGCTATTGTACTGAGCCAAGAAAGTTTGGGACATAGTTGACTCATCCAGTGTGCAGCAAAATAAAAAAATTTGAGAATATGTCCGTAATTCCTGTTTTATGTTGTACATACCTATCATCTTTCATAAACTTGTGAATGAAATTTGAAGGAAAATAGGAATCAATAAGTTGATATTACGGAAATTTTGCTCCTTCTATTTTTCGCTTAGGGCCATAACCTTAGGGAAAACAAAATAATGAGAAACATAAAAAATGTAGGCAGTGGCTTTAAGTTGAAATTTTCTGGATACCACAGATCCACCCCATGTGTAGAGCCCCAGGTGGGTGAATCAACACATTGTCCAATGAAGAGTTGGAGCTGTGGCATGACTGGAAGAAGGATGTCTAGGAGCTCCAGTTCATTCGAATTCCTCGTTGCTACTGGACAGCTGCCACAGTGAGCATCACCTTGCACATGTTCTCATCTTGGCATCTTCTGAAAGTGGATCCGGTTCGTGTGCATTATCTTCGATTTCGGCCGGGTGCAGTGAAGGGTGAATTACCACAAAGCCAGTGATGATTCCTTGTCTGGAGCTTCAGGCTACGGTGCTTGCGGTATGTCTCCATGCCGTGATAAGGGCCAAGCTTAAGCTAAGTTACCCGATCGGTGAAGTTGTGTTTTGGACGGACTCCAGACCAGTGTTCCAGCTCATCCGCGATCAGGCAGCCAGATATCATACGTTCGATTCGCGCAGAGTTGCAGAAATCAGAGAAGCAACCAGTCTTCTGCAACAGCATAATTGCCCTGGGATTCTCAACCCGGCTTATGATGCGTCTAGGTAGAGGCCTGAGCTCAACCAAAGTAGTCAAACAGCAAGGCTGATGGCGTGGTGCTGACTTCCTTTCACGGAATGAGGAGGACTGGCCAGTGGCAGACATCGAACCGTTGTCTCCAGATCATCCTGAGGTGAAGGCATTACCTGTAAACATCCACCAAGTCAGTCTGGAGAAGACATCACTATTGGCTTTGATTGAACGATGCGGTTCCTGGACAAAGGTGTGCAGACATATAGTCTGGTTGATGCGGTTCATGAAGTGGATTGTGGCACAGCGACGGTCTATGATGTTTCACCAGTTTCGAGCAGCAGGGGGAGCTAAGACAAGCAGAGGCCATTATCATTCATATTGTTCAACAAGATTCACACCCTGGTGAGAATGCTGATCTGAGGGTACAGAAAGAAGTGCCAGCCGACAGCCGTTTGGCGATCTTTGCCCTGTTGCTCTCAGAGGACTTCCTCTTGTGCAAAGGAGGTCGCCTCCACTAGGTAGCAGCACTATCACCAGAGGAGAGACATCCAGCAATCATCCGTAAAGCTCATTACACCAACAAGCTCATCGCTCATAAAGATCACGTCCTGACGTTGCATAGTGGCAGAGAACAGACACTGAATGTGTCGCGTGCAAAGTTCTGGCTGATTTCTGGGAGGTCATGAAATAGGAAGATTATCCACGAGTGCATCAACTGTAGGAAGATGATTGCAAGAGTGTGCAGAAAGCAGAAAGCACCTTTGCCGCATGTACGGATGACTGCGTACGAGCCTCCATTCACTTACTCTGGTGTGGATTACTTCGGTCGTCTACTTGTCAAACTGGGAAGGAGTTTAGCCTAGAGATCGATTACTGCTTTCACTTGCCTTGCATCTCGTGCTGTGCATTTAGAGATCTCCCCTTCCCTTGATACAGACCACTTCATTATGGTCTTCAGGCAGTTCATCGGGCAACAATGCCCACAAAAGGAAATTCATTCCGACAATGGCTCGAACTATACTGGAGCAGAGCGTGAGCTGCAGGATGCTTTTCGGGAGTGGAATCAAGCAGTGATTACCTGCGAGCTTCAGCAGCAGAAAATCAAGTGTGTGTTTCACCCACCTGGGGCTCCACTCATGTTTGGGTTGTGGGAGTGCCTCATGAAGACCACCAAAAGACATCTACGAGTGTTGTTGGGCAACACTTTGGTGACGGAGTTGTACAATGATCTAGAGGGAATTGCCCCAAACCATTTCGTGCTACAGCGCAAGGTTTTTAGCTTGCCCAAGGTATTTTCAACAAAGAAGATACGGTACAGGTACAGTGGTGAGTATCACAGTGCAGTGGCGAGTATCACAGTACCTGTCTGGTGTTTACTGTGGACGGTGGATCCCTAGCCGAACAGCAGGCTTGCACAGGGAATATAAAAAGATGTTTGTCTATTTATACATTTGGCCGTAGTTTCCTGCTCCGTACCGCACCATGTCTCGCTGTACATCCAGGTGGGCGTGCCTTATTTTCTTCTCTTCTCTATCTTCAAGCTTCGTGGATGGCGAAGTAACGCTGTCAGTTAAGCTCTGTCACTGCTTGATTCTCACCCACAATGAGAATTTGCGATCTGACCCAGCTGGTTGGATGGGTGTCCTGGCTTGGCCATCCCCTGCGCAAGCCTGCTGCTCGGCCCAGCTTGGCCCATAGCATATCCTAGCTGTTCTTGCCCGCTTGGCTTCCACAAACTGGCTACTGAAGCCGTGAGATTCCTACATGAAAGAATTGTCAGAAAGTAGCGTGGGAGCAGAGTGTCCAGCGATGCTCACTCCCAAATGCAAAGCTATAGCCAGGCCTGCCCCCTACGTAATCCCTCGGCACGCCCCGCTCACTCCCATCTTGTGCATGTCTTTAGCATGGCTAGGGATGTGCAGGGTTTGTTAAATTGAGTTAAGCTCTACAATAAGGATCAGTGAGAGTGTGTATGCATATGTGAGGTGGATGTGTGCATGTGTGGGAAAGGTGCAGTGGTGGACGAGCCACCTTCTCCGGAGGGGGTAGTACGCCAAGTTGGGATGGGCTCTGTCGTCTCTGGAAAAAAATGGTTAGACTGCTTGGTTGGACGGCCCTGACTTTTTGCGACTCTCTCCAGACAATTGGCCCGGATAAAATGCTCTTGAACCCAATGGTCTGTCTGACAATCCTGAGGTCAAATGTGTCTACCTCACATTCACGTGTTCAACTTCTCAGCTAGTCAACCTCAGTGAAGCTATGCCTTAGATGGCACGCTTTTCGAGGTGGACTGTCGCAATCCGAACCGTAGCTTGTGTTCGTCGTTGCATATGTGCAGTTAGATCTAGAACATGACTTGGTGCGTAGTTCACTGCAGATGAGCTACAAGCAGCGGAGTGGCTGGGAATTCAGCTTGCCCAGGAAGAGTATTGCCCCCGAGAGTTAACGGACATATCTTGCGGCATTCTGGTTGACACCAGGAGCGACATCTTCAACCTTTCCCCAATTCTCCAGAATGGATTGATTGTAACGGACATCCGGGTTCGGCGTTTAAAGAGCCTGAGCAATCTGGTGAAGTTCCCTCCCATTCTGCCGAGGAACCACCCTTACACTCGTCTTCTCATCGGGCATCTTCGAGAAAAGGAAACACACTTAGCACCGAATGCGGTCTTGGTCAAACTTCGACAACAGTGTTAGGTTCCGCGAGCTGCGTGAAGGGCTTGTAGTATCATCTCTTCCTGTCAGTCGTGCCGTATCCAGCGCGTTGTGCCACAGAGCGCTCGGACGGCCCCACTTTCATTGGCATGAGTGACCGCACCCAGCGGTGCCTTTGTGTTTACTGGCACGGACTATTTTGGTCCCCTGTTATTTGCGTGGGGATGAGCTTCCATCTAGATATAGGGTGTCTTGATCCGTACCTCTTCACAAGAGCAATACACCTGGAGCTGACCGACAGTCTGGATACTGACAGAAGATTGGTGGTGATCTCTCGTTTCCAAGCTCGCTGCGGCCATGTCCCATTAATGTATTCCGACAACGGCACAAATCTTGTCGCAGCCGAAAAGGAACTAAGGGAGAATCTCGCAGTTTGCAGCAGAATAAGGTCACTTCTTGACTAGCATCAGATGGCATTCAGTGGCAAGAACACAGCAAAAACATTAGTGAATTCTGGCGCGGGGCGGCCAGGATATTCCAGGATACATGACGACTCTTGGCCAATCCTGGTTCAGGGTACTCACGAAATCCTGAATAAATCCTGGCTCAGGATATTTTAAGTACTCATGTCGTTGCAGGTATCACACCTACCCTGTTCAGGATACCCATCTGAAAACACTGACAAAATTCTTGCCAGAACACTTGCAGGATATGCTTCCAAAAGACCTGGCAGAATCCTGATCAGGATTTGTTTCGATTTACAACGATTTTCTAGCTTCTTTCTTTTTTTCCTTCTGACTGGTACTTTGCAATGCACATGGTTCAATTTATTTTGGAAATTCAAAGGTGCAAGCTTATCGTGTGTGTTGAATCCAAAGCTGTAAATTCGTCCCTACTCACATGGTCACCCAAAAGAGCTTGCAAGGAAACGGTCAGGCTTTCATATAGGGTCAAATAGTCCTAATTATTGCAGCCAAGTGATGCCTTGACAATCAATGGAAGAGTAACTGCTAGATTTAGCTACCTCTATATATTACACTACATACATTCTAAAATGGGAAAAGAGGAGTGGAGACCGTACAATAATATTTAGGTGGAGGATAAAGACCAACTGGAAATGAGAATGTCAAGAAAATATTTGAAGGAAATGTAGAAAGAGGAAAGTTAGGAAAGTGAGAAAAGATTAAGAAAAGAAGTTTTCATTGACTTGCACCCTCAGGGTCCGGGTCCGAGGTGCACGTGCTGCCCGTAGGGGTCGGTGTGTACCGCGAGTGATTGCCGTTTGCCCTGCCATAGCAGTAAGAGGGGGGGGGGGGTAGAGAAAAGCATGGCCCATTCCGTGCTGCTTTTGGGGGTGCAGGCCTCTTTCATCATTAGGAGCATCCTCTTCATGCTGCTTCAATACTGTCAGCAACTCCTCGCATTGAGGAGAGCGCCAGCAGGGAGACTGGACGACAAGAACGTCAGAAACGTCGCTCTCCAGGTCGAACGTGAAATGCCGGTCCAGTGTCCCCAGCAGGCGTCTCTTCTCTGCTGTTTCCCAGAGCCTTCTCCTGGCCAAGTAACTCTGTGGTAAATGTACATATTGAGAGAGACAGGAAGAGAGATTATATGACAGAGTTAGGATAAAGGCGGGCTATACACCTTTAAGCTCACAAATGTGAAATCAGGTTTCAAGTCAGTTAAGTGCAAAGATAGTACAATCACTCATCTGTCGGATGAACTCAGTAGCTGGGTTAGTGATAAGGAAAAGCATTCAGATCATAAAATCATATTTGCTTTCACGATGTCGACGATTGGCCCTCCGCTGTGCAGTCATCTGATCAAGATCTTCTCCGCAGCTTCTTTCCCGCGCTGCTCTGTGGATATGTTCCCCATACTTCGTGGCAGTTTCTGTGTGTGATAAAATTATTGCTCTCAGTTACAAAATGAACTTGCAGATATATAACAGAAAAGAGAATACTTTCGAACCAAGGGTTGGGTGTCGTATCAAAACAAATTTAACTGAGAAAAGCGAAACATTTACTGTAATGAACTGTGTAAAATGTGTGTGAAGGCCGCTTACTGATGATCTGTTCATCCGTGTAATTTGTGAAGCAACCCGCATGAACCTTTTGCTGGGGGCGCTTTACCACATTTCAGTTGTGCTGAGAGGTAAAGCTGCAAAGGAGATTAAGCAGAATAAGAAATTTACAATATTAAAATCATGTGTCGAGGAGCGTTGTAGCTACAGTTGCAGCCATCTCTTGTACCAGAAGACTTTGAGTGATTCTTTGTATTTTTCCATATTAATAAGCTCACCTTTCTTCCCCTTGAAATTGTTTGTCGTCCGGCAATTTTTTGTAAAGGGTGTAGATGAGACTCTGCAAGAACATGAAATCACATCTGAAGGGCAAAATTACATTATGGTTGCAGGAAAGGGTCGAGACTTGAAAATGTCTAAGAAGCAAACACAAGGCTGGTCGCACATGATCCTCCAGCGCACCTGCACTAATTGTAGAAGGCGTCGTGACGCAGACAATGAGGGTTTGACACACATTTGCCAGCACAGATCAAAATGATGGGATCAAAACACAAGAAAGATCTATGAAAAAATTGATCCAGACGCTGGGATTACCCGCAACGCGTGAGGCATTTTTACTTGGCAAACAGCGGCCAGAGTCCTGTTGGCATGCTCCCTTGCCTCCTGACTGGCAGACACGTTTTCAACCTGTGTCAACATCGAAGCAGCGCCCACTTTAGAGCAAGTCTGCAGCTGACCTGAGCCGAGGGTGAACGACAGTTACCGACAGTTACCTGGTCAAGACGTGTGAGCATTTCAGCTTGCGCTTCTTCTCACTTGGCCAAGTTTGCCATGACTTGCGATAAAGCTCGGCTTACATGTATGTTCCCGAGCAGAGGACGAACGTCCTCGTCATTGTGGAAAAGGCTCACATTTGCTGGCTCTGTTTCCATAATCCTGCAAACGGCTTTACGAAAAGAAAATGCGCCAAAAAACGGGCGGGCAGTTCCTTTTAACCTCGTCTGAAAATCCTGCCAATTTTTGAACCTTTAGATCAAAACCTAAGAAAGCGTGCTTTTAATTATGGAAAGCACGCTAATTTCTTAGCGCCGAGCTTTACGCAGGGATTTACTGAACATGATTTTCGTGCATTCACTTTGGAAAATCAGGCAGTTTTGTGGCTATTTGCCTTGATAATTGACCGGTAAGTATTTGGGTTTCTGGCCATTGGCCTTTGGGAAAATGCGGGCTGCTTTTCTGCCAGCGTGTCAAAACCATTGTGAGCTAGAGAAACGGGAACTATAGGTACGATGAGGAAGCGTAAAATGCACCAGCTGATGCCCATCAACCCCCTCCCCCCTC
>JAOWAR010160532.1:0-25580 GCA_028571005.1 Clathrina lutea
TCTCTCTCTCTCTCTCTCTCTCTCTCTCTCTCTCTCTCTCTCTCTCTCTCTCACACACACACACACACACACACACATGCACGCACATTTAGTCCTCCAATTTACATCTTATATTAAGATCTTCAATGTCCAAATTCAGTGCGTCTTCTTTCCTCGCATGAAAACACAACTTAAGTAGCTACATACAGTAACTGTTATACTTTGCCCACAGTGGAAAACAGAATTCGAGTTAGCTATGCATTTTGAATTTGCCGCTGTGGTGAGTTTGGAAAGACAAGGGGAGTTTCGAAACCCGGTGTTGCCTGCGGAAGAGGTGCCCAAGGTCCGATGATAGATTCCCGAACGTTCTTCTCGGCCTTGTTCTGTTTTTCGCCGGTCGGCATAGGAAGTTTTCTCGTGCGTTCGCGACTGGTTTCGAACCAGGCAACCGATTCGAAGTCACAGTCACACTTTCCGGATGCCCCTTGTTAAGAATGACAAAAGAGTCGGGGAAGAGCACCCGAGGGCCCCAAGTTACTGGCTCTCTTGGTCTGTTCAACTAGGGTTAATAAACTTATAACTACTCCTAGTTTTATGTACAGGAGCGCTGCTGTCATGGGGCCGGGGCCCCAGTACCTAGTACACTCTCGAGCGGTTTACGCCATGGCCTTGCGAAGATCTACTACAATGCTTATCGCGAAGATCTACTGCAATCCTTATCGGATGTCGTTCTGTATGCCCCTTGTTCCGCCAAATGGCTACTTGAAGCGAAAGTTGTTTGTGTACCGTGGCCTGTCATCAACGTGATCAACATGGTCAACGCAAGCCCTCAGAACGTCCCGCCATACCGGCCGGGGCTGCTCCGTGTCAGCGGGCCACTACTAGGGGATGATCGGGAGGCCATCCGCTCAGAGGACCGTCACCGGCGCGAAATGCAGAGCCTGAAGCTTCCGGTTGTCCGCAACTTCCAGCTTTCTCCGCAGGGTTAGATCTATTACAGCGGAAACGGAGCTGAATGGTCTCCGCGTCGTTCACGGCTTGTTTTCGCTTTTACCTTTTGAAACTCACCCGAGGTCGATGGTGATTGGGTACTTGTCGTCCAGGGTCAAAATAGTCGCGTTGCTATTTCGACCAGTCTGCTTTGGTTGTGAGACTTCACCTTGCGCAGACAGCAGGAAGTTGACGCCGAGGAGGCTTGTGACCACAGACGGGCAACTTGGCCGCCTGCCCAGCGGTCGGTCTTTAACATTTTTCCGGTAGGCCGATTCTTTAAAGCCGGTTTCAAGGCTTGGGGAAACCAGTAAGACTCTCGAGTTAGTTCGAGTACATACAGTTAGTGTTGGTGTATTGTGTCCTGTCTGCCGCAATGAACTTTTTCAACGGCTGGGCGCGTGGGTTGCAACTCGGCGGCACACCGTCTCGTGTCGGTTCAGCTGTGCGTGCCTTGTGAATAAGCCTCTCTGAAATTAAAGAAAAAATCGAACCGACTAGCCATTGGTCTCCAAGAGGCAGACGTCGACATACAACCCACGACAAGCAAGCGACTCGGCGAGTGCCTGTAACTGGTTGCAGATGTAGCACGTCGAATATTAGCAGCGCTTAAGCTTAGTAGCTAGAAATGGAATTAAATTCGCCGTCCAGGCATGCCCCGGCGATTCAAACTAGCCTCGCGTGGCGGATGTCACGCTAAAACACGCCGACGATCCTGAGTCCCGGGCTTGAAAGCTGCATACCGTACGTCACTTGCATTGCATACGTACAAAAGCAACGCCTTTGCCCTGTTAGTGTGCGACCGCATTAAACTAAAGCACATTATAGCCTCGAGGCTTTTCTTCCCGGCCCTCGTTATTAGACAAGCGGAGAGTTCAAGTGGGGACATTGAAGCCAGGGCGCTTAGGCGCCACAGCTTAGAAGAAGCCTGAAGGTACTGCACTTTATTCATTCCGACAGCCATCACTATCATGATAATACTGGGGATTTTATTATATAGTGAACATGATGTCATTGTACCGGCGGATTTTCATTTTCTCCCATCGACAGGATTGCATTATCACCTTGGTCTTTGAGTCTCTCGATTCTAGTCTAATTCTGCGACGCCTCGCTCTGGCAATGCGTGGGTCAAATGCTTGTCTTGGGCAGTGAGCGCTCAGGCTCGCCGCACGCCGACTACAGATCTCGGGCACAGCTATATTTGATACCCTAAAACATAGGGTGCCTTCGCCCTCCCTCTCAGTGCTGCGTTGCCGTGTGGCTCTTTAAAAAATTTGGTCGCGAGTGTGCGTCTCCGTGCGCGATCCAAGTATAATGTAAACATGGTAAGTGAAGCCGGAGTCCGCGAATAGCTTGGTAGTATCAGATTTTACCAGGCTCATAATCTGAAACGCCACGTTCCGGCACCCTGCAATCCTACGTCAGCGCAGCACTGGGCAATATTTGGCTACTCGATCGCGTGGTCGACAGTTGCCGCGTACCTGGCGGCAGTGAAGTATTTCATGTTCTCCGCTCTTGTCAAAAATATTAATGATCTTGCGCCGGTGTTTGTAGTTCGAGTTTTCGGTGCTCCGGCCTAGGTCTTTCGAAAGTTCCATACCATGTTTGGCGTGCAGGCAGTCGGAGGCGGAGCTTGGCGCCCAGGGGATTTCGCGCCACGGGGCGCTCCGGTTGCTTCGACCTGCTTTTGAACGAGCCGTCGTTAACGATCTACTTTTAAGTGGGCTGGGGTCCTTTGCAGCAGCAGTGCGCCAGCCTAGGTCACGGTTTCCGCCACCCGGTGTACGTAAGTCGAGTCAATCCCGCGCCACCGGCACGGATCTGCCGGATGGCTGAATGTTGCAATGTTACGGATGAAAAAAGGTAGCAGAATCGAAAACAATAATTGCTCCTCGTGGCAACACGTCGTGGAACGCAGCCCGTCGACGTTGTGGGCAGGCTGGCCAACGTGTATCATCAATGCATCACCAAACTGGCGAATGGAAACATTGTTGTCGACATTTTCAGTAACAAAAAACAGCAACACAAAAAGAAACCAAATTTTGACCCGCGCTAATAGTCTGTCTCATATCTCATGTCGAGTGCCGGCACCGTGGGTGACGTTGAGCTACGACATGCGCAACGCATGCAAAGTTCGCTATGATCAGCCGCAATCGAGCTTGTTTGTGTGCGTGTCTGTAATAGCATGAGTAGATGCTGCGGTGCGTCTTTGATCGCTCTGTAGATGTGCGCAGCCACATAACAGAGTAGTGGTGTTGTGCTTTGCGAGTGCGCGCGGGTGGGAACAGCAAGTGCTTCCCGGCCCTGCCGAGTCCACGCCTTTTTTTGTCTGCAGGCCAAGTGGGTCGCTTGAGCAGGTTTGATGAGTGGAAGACTTTAAGCTTCATATTTCCATTCCAGGACGCCCTGCTGCGCGTGGTTTTGACTCCAGGGTTTAGCGCCCGCGGACGTTGCTGTAACGAGGACAAGTGTCGACGGCTCGGGTGATGCACGATTGAAAGGCTTTTGCAAGAGCATGGAGAGAATGAAGCCAGACAGTCGTCTCGGCCCAGTCCAACAGAGAGTCAATTGAAGTTTCTTTTGCGCTGCTGGTCGGTGTGCAACAGACCACCTTTGGGAGATTTATTCAATATGGATGACCAAACCTTGGTCCACTTTGTGCACAAGACGACTTCCGTTTCAATCACGGGTAGTCTACCAGCAACCCACGTACTCGCCTCAGACCGTTTTTATTGTGTTGGCTTTCAGACCCAATTCGTCAAACTTTCCATGCGCTCGTGGGTTCTTGCAATTTCAGGAAAAATGTAAGCTGGAGTCATGACTTTCGAAAAAGCGAGCACTGGCCTCGAATGAGCATCGATGCAGGAAAACAGTTGTGGTTCCGCTGAGTCAACACAAGAGGCAGAGAAAGAGACGCAGCTGGAGCAACGGAAGTGCGATACGTTGTTCCACTGAGTTTCTTTCTCTGCCCGCTGTATCGAATCACTGCCATGCTTCTTCTGCGGGAAGCAGGCCTTCTGCACTGTACGAGCTTCCGTGTTGCCATCTGCTAACACGCGTGGCCTCGCAAGACTCCAGGCACTGCTCGTAGATCTACGGTCATTGGAGATTCTTGCACTCTTCAGAAGTTTTTGTGGGCTCCCCGATCCTACCAAAAGTACGGTTGGCTCGTTCTTCGCGTTTGTTTCCGCTGCAGGCGCGTGAATGCACTTTCTGGCCACCCTGTGCAGTAGCTGTACATACGTACCGCACCGTGTGAGTCAGTCGGTTGCGGAAAAGCCACCACACGACCGGTTAGTCCCCGGCAAAGGCGCGATCGAGTTGGTCGCAGATGTCTCCACAACCTGCTGCGTGACACTGTCATCTAACAACTAACTATAGCCGGTCCCGGTCCCACAGATCACGTGGTGTGTGGTACGTTCACATACACGTGCGAGGTCGATTGCCAGGTCACCGGATCCCCACTCTTGTCCTTCTGCGATCCGACATGATAATTGTGTTTGTCTACGTAGAGCTGAATACGGCCTGGTACCACAGCGGCACGGGAACACAAGTTCTTCGCGGACAGGCCGGTGCTCCATACTCGACAATGATATAATGACGGGGTAGACGACTTTCTTGTCCTCGCCGGCTTTATAGCCACTAGCCTTGTATGCGGTGGGAAGGCCAGATCTATCGCTGTTTTCCATCTTCAAACCAGAGCGGAAGCGTTTCTGCTGAATTGCTGGCTCGTTCAGCGTGACTTCCTGAGAGCCGTGCCTATGCACGACGGCGCGGAAATCGCACAACGCTCATTTTTTCCGGAACAAGAAGGCCCCTCTCAGGCGTGATTGTCCACGATACGCGTGTAAGTTACCGGCCCATCCCCGGGAGCTACTAGCAGCGCAACGAGCGCTTGTTGTCGACTCCGTTGGTACAATCTTTTGCTTCCAACCAATTTTCCGTTCAGGTGAGCATCAGACTCACCGCGGGAAGAGGAGGGTACAGGGGGAGAAAAAAAGGAGGGAAGCCGGAGGGCGGAAGCCACGGATTGAAGAAGGCCGGGTGCCTCGATACTGCGTTGCTCAGCAGTTGCGGCTCAGCGGTTAGTACCCGAGCCTCTGTTTCCAACTTCGGCGCAATCGCGCGATCGCTGCCTCTACACCGCAACGTCAGCTCGCGCCGATTTGCATGACGTGCTTGGAATGCAGGTCAGGCTGGCACGTGCATGTGCGGACAACGCTACAAAGCTTCTGTCGATCACGTGCGCTCGGTTTCCTGCAGTTTTTTTCGTTTCGACTAAGGAGAGGGGGCGGTCCCAACGATGAGGGTCATCAGTTCATCGACGGGAAACCGGTGGGTGAAACACAGACTTCCTTGAGAGCCTCGAGGCCCGAGAGCCGAGTTCGACTTCCCGTTTTGAATAGGATGCGGAGTGCGTCGTCCTTTCATGAGCTCCAGGCTGGACCACCTGGTGCTGCGGGTGTGGGCACCTCTTAAGCCACTTGAACGCGCAGAGAGAAACACGCTCGCGATTAGTGAGTCACACAGCACAGCGGGCGCTCAACTGCAAGGTCGCCAAACGCCACCACGGCTCTCACGAGCTGCGAACCCACAGGCGGCGAAGAGTCGTGCGGCTTGACTAGTCGTTGACAGGCCTGTTTTTTTTTTCAGCTAGCGAATGATTGTCCGGGGTATGGTTGGCGGCCAGATCGCGAGGGACGACCTCAGGAACATAGATAACGCTCGATGGGTACGTGCTGCCACTTATCGCGTGAAGGCCTTTCGCACGGGTCTAGAGTGGAGTGAGTGGTTGCGAGTGATATCATCGTTCGGCGGACAGGATCGGATACCAGGCCAGCGCTACGTGGGCGCCGTGCGCGTACCGCATTCTCCGTGCAAATGTAGCCCTCAGTCCGAAAAGTTGTTGGCCGTGTCAGGTTTTGGCGCTCGTGCACTCGCGTTGAGGCCTTGTAGCTGGGGCTAGCTACGGCTGCGCTCTTACCGGCCGAAGGGCACGCTGCCCACTGGGCGTGGACCTGGGCTACCCTACTCGATTGTCAACCTGTGTGTCTGCTTTCGAGTGCCTGATGAAACTGCGGTGTACGTTTGGGAAGGCTGCACCGGGTCGGGCCAGTGTGGTCTTCACAAGCAGGGCTCTGGGGAACAATCAGCCGCTCACGTGACATGAACGATTTGCTGACACATAGTTAAACAGCTCAGTATCTCCCGGTCAGCTCCAGCTAGCGAAGCGAGTCAGTGTCTGCGATCTTTGAGTGCCCTTAGGCGCTAGGCGCTAGGCGCTAGGCGCTAGTTGCCTTTCCTCTGCCTGCCGGGCCGGCACTCATTTGCATGCGAGTGTATTGTGCCGTGAGTACCGTACTGTACGGCTAGCGAACGGCAGGCCAGAGCTAGCTCGAGCAAAGCACGAAAACCCCGGCCGGGCCTGGACGGCCTAGCCTGGTGATCGAGCGCTCCTCAGCGTTTCAGGCGTCACGCCGATCAATAGAACCGGATGGAGTGGCGTGCAGACAGCGTGCAGCATGCGATGACCGAAAAAAGAATCCCGTCAGCGGCTAGCAGCTCGGTAGGCGGTCAGCTCGCGTAAGCCATGCTTAGCCAACCGCGATATGGGCGCCGTCTTCCCCGCTGCAGTGTTTGTTCTGACGAGTCGCTGAATGCAGGCTCTTTTCTAGAAGACGCGTCGCTTGGGCGGGCGCACCATTCCTTCCCACTATTCGTTTCGTTTTCTTGTCAGAGTGCGAGGGTATTCGCTTCGTCTTGTCGGCTCTCGCCTGCAAAGGCTGAATTCTCCCCGCCGTCTCTTCTCTGGCGCGCGCGAGGTGTTCGCATGAACTTCCCGGCGTATGGCTATGCGCTGTCCAGCGCTCAGGGACCGCTCGTTGGGGTGGACCCGCGATTGATGGGTGAGCCTGCCGTACATTAGGCAGTTGTTTCTCTTGAAGCTCTCTCTTCGTGTTCTCTGCGTGTGTGCGTGTGTTTGAGTGTGTGATTCTATGTGCCCTGGTCAGTCCACGGTTAGCACGCTTGTGTGTGTGTGTGCGTGTGTGTGCTCCGCGCTTCGGAATGTTTTGTTCGGCCGCGGCTATCAGCTGGTGTTCACTGTTTCGTCGTTGGCTTTCGATAGCACGCATTGCGCGATTCCCATTTACCCAGCCCCTACTCGGCGTTGAGCAGCTGTCCATCGTTTGCGAGACAAAAAAAAAAAATGGAACACCGCGTTTGTTTTGGCGAGGCATTCGCACTGCTAGTAGAGCGGGTTTTTTTGCTCTTCGCACATCTCTTCCTCGCTGCGTTTGCGAATCGTTTCGCTTGGCGGTGTGCATGTATTCATGAGTTCGGTTGGATTGGCACAGCTCGAGTTGGTAGAGGTATTTGCGCTTTTGCCACTCGACCCTCATGCCCTTGAAAGAGGATTTTATACTGCACGAATAAAAATTGTACCTAGTCTTGCTTGATTTGGCCTCTGTGGAAAGAAATTGAGGCTTTGAGAGGACTTGCGAACGAGTAGTGCGTGTTTGGAGTTGAAAGAAGATGGCTTCAAGTTGGCTTTCTTCCTTTTCCCTTTTCATTATAATTAGTACACCTTTGTCCCTTGGTTGTGATAAGCGCTCTGCATTCCCATCGTCTCGCGGCTTTCTCACCTTCGCCTCGTTCTATTTTGTGGGAAAATTGTCTTCTTTCCTTCACCTGCTTTTGTCGACGGCTTTAGAGTGCTCACCAAGAGTCCATCAGGCGAGAATTTTGGGCATTGCATGCGAGCTGACTGGCAAATTCCGCAAACCGCTGCGCTGGTCTCACTGGCTTGATGGTCGGGCCGCAAGCGATGCGCTTTGCGTTGTGTAGCGCACTTTAAATTAGCGCCTGGCCAAAGCCACGGACGAAATCCATGTCACCCATTTCCCGGGCGCTAACGTAACCGGGGCCCAGAATTGGCTGTGGACCGTCAATCAAATTAGCTGATATCGCCGACGCGGGGGAGCTACTTGGTCTTTTTGGACTTTTCTATGGGTGCTATTTTTCTTTTAAGCAACTCCAGTCTTCTTGCCGGTCTCTGCGTTGATGCCGGAGCGTAACATGCCGGGGGCCTCTGCGCGTGCAACGGAAAGTAGCGAACGAGTGTCGGAAATGTCCCTTGCGCTGAGACAGCTTCGCAACCGCGCCAGAAGCGTCCGCTTTGAGGAGCGCATTGACGTGCGCTCAGATCGTGATCATGATGATGGCACGGTTATGAGGGGAAGCAGCGGCAAGTAGAGAGGGCCCCGTGTGTACGTGTCCATTTCGTGGCATTCCTGCATGTCGTTGACTTGTGACGGATTTAGAGGGAGCTAGCGTGGTCGATAAATCGCACAGGCGGTCACGCAGGCCAGGCACACAGTTCAGTCTGGTGTGGCCATGTCAGCGTCCAGAAATCGCGTGTCCCGACTCCTTACTTGCCGAAGTCCACAAACAGAAGTTCAAAATCAGGCTGAAGGATAGAGTGGTGGAAACTAGCAGCCGTTAGCAGAAATTGGAAAGTCGCAGCCTTTTAATCATCCTGGCTGGCCCAGGCCGGGCTCTGTTCGTCTCTGCAGGCCAGCTCGGCTATGTGTTTGTCATATCAACCAGAGTGTGCGTTTTATTTTTTTTCTTTTTGCCACGCGGTCGTACGTTATGGTCCCAGGCGATAGGCGTCCTTTAGAAACTTTTGTTTGGGGAAATAAAGGAGAGGTGATATTTTCCGCGCCATCCTGTTTTGCTCTGTTGTGGCCGAGAGGGCTCTTAAGAGCGTGTGGCGTTAAACAACGAGCTCGTTTGTATCTTCCTATTGGGAGGCACGAACAAACGATGAATGACGTGCCATTCCACCGCTGAAGGCAGTTTAAGCTCTGGCTGGTCTCCGCACCGTCATTTCGCTTGGCTGGCTTCTCCTGCAGACCGCGAGTCGCCGCAATCGATCTGTGTCCGTCGCACATGACCATGAATGGCGTGAAGCGCTAGGCGCTTGGCACGTGCGAGCGAACATCGTAGCGGTTTTTCGTGCAAGGTTTACGCGACCCAGCGCGGTGGTCGTGAAAAGGCCGATAACCGGCACAAGCGGCTAGCGAGGATTTGGCCACCTATGTCTTGAGCGGCGGTCACGAGTGCACTGCCATGCCGCACATGACCAGCGCAGCTGCACTCCGAAATCGGAGTAGGGGAATGGAATGATCGAGTCCTTTCATATACATGGCAAGTGCTAAATGGATTGTCAAGCATGCGTGCTCGGCTTGATCGACTGTCGCCGGCCCACGGGAACCGTTCGAAGTTACTCTTTCTGGCCCTTGCGCAACGAACGTACGAACGGTGGGCGGACATATCGTGTGACGCTGCGGGAATAGATTCGGCCTCGTAAAGGCGCTGCTGTGTTTATCTTGGTGTTGTGTCGTGTACTACTACTGCAGTATTTTTTTTCAGGTTATCGTGCATAATGGTACATAACAAATGGAAGTTTCGCTCTCCGGCTTTCGGGATAGGATTTCTGATCAGATGAGAAACATCTGGGTGTCTAGTAATTAAGCGTGCTTCTTACTTAGCTGTATTGTGTTCACTTCATGCTAAAATAGTACTTTTGGTAGTAGCTTCTCAGAGATACTTCCAGTATAATTATGCTGGTGAAAGTGTGATCAAATATGCAGCTTGCCTCATGTTGATCTTGGTCGGATCCAGCGCTGTGTGCGTGAAGTGGGGTTTGGTTTTACGAAGGCAAGCATTATTCTCTTTGAGTGAGCATCTGGCTGGCTTAACGAATGGGGCTTGTTCGAGGTTGTTTTCATCATCAGGAGCTTGCTTTCCCCCGCCTTTCCTTCCCAGGCTTCCTTGTCACATGTTTTTCGGCATCTGCTAAGATTGAAGTGTAAAAAAAAAAAAAGAAACAGCGAAGTGACAACAGCAGGGAAGTCGACTTAACGAGCTGTGAAGCCCTGCCGAACCTAGACGTATGTTTTTTATTCGCTTTGTGACCAATTTGGTGTTCTCGGATCTGGTGCGAGCGTCATCTACTGTACTGGTCACTGGTTCCGAAGGCACACACGCACGCGCATATACATGCACGTCGTGCCTGCTGTTTCAGGCCTTGGCAAGATGCTGGTTTACCTTTCCAGCAGCAAACTTTCTCGGCCGTTCCACTATACCTTGGTGCAACTTGAAGCGATGTCCATCTCCGACCGCTTTCTGGTTTGTACTGGATACCAAAATGCAGACTTCTACCACACGGCGATGGCGAAAACAGTACAAGACGGTCCCGGCCCTGCTATTGATTTTATTGTCTTCTACTGCGAGCATGCATAGTAGAGGGCCTTGTGGGACTTTCCACGAAGGTTTCGCTGCCACCCTCAGAGCATGGAAACCTTTTTTTTGGTTTGTGAATTAATCTTGGAGCGGCGGTATGCGGTGCGCTTTCAGGTGTACTTTCAGTGTGTGACGTCACGTAAATGCGCTATGTTGGGCATTATGCAACACGTGCTAAGCTGGGGCGCTGTTTGGTACTGGTTCGGTCCACTGAGCCATAGGGACGGAAATAATGTAGACTCACGCGTGCGTATCACGAAACAGGCACACGAGAGAAGTCGACTGTACGTAACATACTCGCTGGCAGGCGACGTTGTGGAATGTGCCATTCCAAATGGACTCGAGAAAAGCGAGAAGTGGTGTTTTCTGTTCTTCATTCATGCTGAGCCATTTGCATTCACGGGTCGTTTCCTGGGTAGGTGGCGTGGTGCATGGGGACATGCTGGATTGCTGGCATTCAATGAACTGGCTTCCTTCGGTGCCAGGTTTGTGCCTTTCGTTGGTGAAGTACTCCCAACAAAGGCCGCTCTTGTCATCAAGTGTTTTGCAAGGGCTACTTGAGGCTCCGCTGGATGGAGTCAGAAAATCTTGGCAGCGCTAAGAGTGCCAGCTCAAAACAAGCACTGCCCGCAAATGAAGTGCGCTAAGGTTCACCATGAGAGGCGGCTGGCATTGTACGCCACACTGTCGGAGCAATAGTTGCCAGAATTTTGTCTTTCACAAGCAATCAATGATATCATTCAATGGATGCTTGCCAGGTGCTTCTTGTCATGTAATGGTGAGACTTCTGGGCAATCATGCTCAGGTTGTCAAGGAGAAGCCACAAACAGACACCTCTTTGTTACAGCTCTTGAGAAAAATCTATCAGCTTGCAAATAGTCATCGGCCTTGAAGCCCTTCATAAGTGACTGAGGACCATGGGCCAGTTGTAATGACGTCATAACACATGAGGCTCATCATGTAGTAGGTTCAGCTGCCCATTGCAGTTCAAGCCTTAGTCGTCCACTTCCTAATCTCTTAGGATGATTTTCCTGCTTGCTTTTATCACGCTGCTTTAATTTCCAAAGGCTTGGCTGTCTTGGGAACCTGGTTATACAGTTTAAGAATAACTGCCTTCCACTGGGTTGGAGTGGGTGTTTTGTGAGAGGGAGAAACATTTTCAAATGGGTTGCTGAAATACGGCTACACTATAGGAACTTTCATGATTCAATGAAGTGATTAAAATCTTGTCTGCCAGAAAGAAAAACTCTGGGTTTTGCGATGAAAAAGAAAAGAGCTTGCAGTGCTGCTTTCAAATATCCCAGTTCGCCCTACTCTCTCGTCGGACTGTGATGACCTATCACTGATTAATTTTGTCTCTGGCCTTACAGGTAGCTTCCCAGTGCCAATAGCAGTGCAAGCACCCCCAGAGCATAGTCATGCAGCCCAGATGCCACCCGCTGCCTTGGCAGCATGGCCACCACACCATGAAGGTATACCAATTGAAGCCTGTATCTCATGATGCTGCTTTTTCTTGTAATTGCCACCTAGCTCCTTCTTTGCCTGTAATCTCTTCGGCTTGAAGTAAAAAAAAACCATCTTTTTGCCTTGTGCAGGACTTTCTGTCTCAACTTGTTGATCCATTTTGGTTAACTCGCGCTCTCTCTCTCTCTCTCTCTCTCTCTCTCTCTCTCTCTCGCACGCGCGCGCGCTGTAAATTAGTCTGTTTGCTTGTTTCAGTGTTTTTCTTTCTTTGGTTGCTAGGAACTGCATTTGCAGCAATGCCGGGTGCACCCATGCATATTCCTCAGCCAGGAGCGCCGGGTGCTCCGGCAGCAATTCCTCTCTACGTGCACCACTATCCGGCTCCCCCGACTCATGCGGTGGCCATCGACCCCATGATTCAGCATGCTGCGGCCATCGTCGACCCAAGCCAGATGGCGCCATACCCATATCCCGTGCAGCAGGGTGGTACACTGATTCCCGTCAGCTCCTCCCTCCCCACGACTATGGCGCACGTTGTGCCACAGCGGCCTCCTGTCATTCCGACAACAGCGACACCGTCTGCTGTCACAACGTCCTCCTCAATAGCGCCTGGGGCGTCGACGCATGCGACATGTGATGCAGGAGCGCCGTCATCTGGACTTCGCACCAGCGAACTTAAAGCACAGGAGCATGTACGATCTTCTAGATAGGACTGAAGCTTGATTGGCCTTGTGCCTTCTTATGAAATGCTAATCTTTAGCTGAATGGTACTCTTCAGTGCGTAGGAGAAGGATGGTGCTTCTTGACACGTCTGTTTTCTGGGCTTCTTTTCTAGCTTTCGCAGACCGACCAGCGGGATCGTCACAAGGAGATTGAGAAGTGGCGTGAGAAAGTGGATGACGCAATTCGGGACAGCACATCACCACCATCTGACCCATCCAACATCTTGGTGCAAAGGGATAAGGCCAATGCAGCCAGCGCAGCAAGCAACGAAACATTGCCACAGGCCAAGAGCGCATCTGGTGCGCCGTCTTTGGGCCGGAGTCGAAAGCGACCGTATCACGAGAGCAATAGTCCAGGAACTGACCAGACAAAGGCAAAAATGGAGAGGAGACGAGGGGAAGCCGAGGTCTACGCTCCTATCCCCATTCCCGCACCTGTGTCGCAAAGTTCCGAGGTGCCCAGTGCGGAGCATGCCACCCTCCCAAAGTTCTCCATGCCCGTACTGCCACAGGTCACCAATAGTCTGCCAGGGCTTGTGCCAATGACCGCTGCCTCGTTGAAAGGAACTGACAGTAAGCCAAGAATGGTTGGCAAACCCAAGGCATCTGACAAGATGACACGCCCAGAGCACGGGGCATCGCCAGCTGCCGGCCCAGTTGATCCAGCAGCAGAGAGGAGCACGCCCATGTACAACCACCCATTTGGCTCAATTGTAGAGGGAATAGCCATACCGGACACACACTCACACTCGACTGTGAAGAGAGAGGATGAGCGATCGAAGAGAAAGCTTCGTGGCCCTCCTCAGGGTGAGGCGGTTGACCACCAGCTGGTGGAGAAAAGGCCTGACCATTCTGGCAAGCGTCCATCCGGGGGCACCTCTCACCACCGACCAGGAGACAGAGAACGGGAGGCACGCGACTGTGCAGGGCTAGAGGGGCAGCCCCGGCCGGTTCCTGCAGAGACTGGCCCGGAAGGTGCTGTTGTTGCTCCTGAAGGAATTGCACCATTGATTGGTTTTCCTCGTAGTGGTGGTCCCGGCTTCGCACCCCCAGTTATCTATCCATATGTGATGCCCCCGGGCTATGTTACCCAGCCACCAGGTGGCCTGACGAGCAGAGCGCCTACCACAACTGTCTATTCGACGGTCATGCCCCAGCCTTCCGCACCCCGCCCATCTAGTCGGGACCAAGAACCTCCACCCGTGGAACCATCAGGGAGGTCACGGTCAGAGCGCAAGAAGAGAAGTCAGGATGGTAAGCGGTCCTCCAACCCAGATGAAAAAAATAATGATGTGCCACCGGCCATTTCATTCGCAGCTGCCGGCACCACTGCTCCGCCTCTGCAGATCCTGACATCTGCCGGAAGTTTGGTGACCAGTGCTGCACACCATCCATACGAGCACGGACTGGTTAGTGATGGTCGCCATGCTGTGCACCCGGGACATGAGAAGCAGCCGAGTCATGTCCACGGAAGAGGGGTGGACTCGAGCTTGCAGCCAAGCCAGGGCGGGAACGAGCTGCCTGTCGAAAGCACTGGTGGAGGAGGGAGGATGGGGAAGATGGTGATCTACAAACCGACCATGGTCGGTGAAGGCGGTGAGGCGGAGGTGAAGCTTGTTCAGGAGCATGTTAACCCAGCTAAGAAAAAATCGCGCAGCAGCAAGAAGCACTCCACGGGTGTGCCGTTGGACAGCACATCAGAGGGCGCCACTCATGGCAGCTCAACTTCAAACGTTCACACGAAAGCAGTGGCTGGCGGTGGCAGCATGGCTCTGTCGCCTCATGCTGCCAGCCGCCACGCCAAATCACCACCACTTGCCCCTCCGCCTCTGACCTCCATTCCGACAAGCAGAGAAGCTGCGCTAGAAAAGGCCCCTTCTTCCTATCCTAGCGGTGCTGTTGCAACGTCCTCTGCCAGTGCTCCCACATCATCGACGCCAAAAGCCGCCAATGTGGAGGGTGGTTTGCCTGGTGTTCCTCCAGGTGCGATCGCCATGCCAACTGGTGTTTCTGCAGCTGGTCCGTACCTTTACTCAAACTGGTTGCAGCAGCCAGGCTGGGAGCAACTGCCCCCTTCTCAGCAGATGGCCGCCTACCAAGCGCATCATCATCTCATGCTTATGCAGCACATGGCCATTCAACAGCAACAGCAACAACAGCAACAACAACAACAACAACAACAGCAGCAACAACAACAACAGCAACAACAACAACAACAACAACAGCAACAACCAAACCAACAGCAGCAACCACCAAGCCAGCAGCCGCCAGCACAAATGACTAAGTCTGAACCTAGTGGTCATCACCACCATCATCACCACGAGGAGCGACAGGGGCATGGCAAACCACCAGCGCCAGGAGACCATGGACAGAAACCTCATATACACGAGTCAGCGACCACGGTGGCAAGCAGGCCACAGCCACCTCCACCAGGTAGCAAAAGTGGACAGCCAGTGCCAAGCTCTCACGGAGCCAGTATGCCTGTCTCCTACACTATGCCGTGGACTGCTGACAAGAAGGCATCGGACGGTGGCAATCGCCGTGCCGGCAGTCACCATGTCAGCAAAGAGGGAAGCCGGAGTGCTCCAGGCCATTCGGCAGGAGCAGTGGAGAGCAGGGTACCAATAAGCAGTGAAGGCTGGATGAAGCCCTACCCACCTGCAGTGCAGGTTGCCCATCTGTCTCAGGTACCAGAGCGACAGTCCACCACCGTGCAGGCGGGCATGATACCAGTGAGCAAAAGGGAGGTGGAGAGCAAGCAGTATGCATCACGTGGTACCGTGCAGAAAACCAGCAGTCAAAGCAGTCTCCACGGCCATCACCCAGAGCCCATAAAGTCTGAAAATGTGGACAGGGGCAAGATATCTGAAAATGTGGACAGGGGCAAGATGTCAGCAAGACCTGCTGGTCCCCCGAGCTTAGTCGCAGTACCGTCCAGCCAGGCTGCACATGGTACGCTGGTGTGTGATGTGTGGATGTGAGAGGCTGAGCAAGGGCAGAGAAAGAAACGAGAGCAAGAAGGGGTGGGATGAGAGAGGGGAGGGAATAAATTGGGGAGAGGGGAAACAGGTGTAAATGGGAGAGATCGAGGAAGGGGGGTCAGGAACATGGAGTTTTTCTTTTCTGAATTTCCACGTTCACTCATGGCTCACCCCCTGTGCAAGTTTAGAGGACGTTTTCGGCCTATAAAAAACCTCACTGAACATGTGCTTTGGTGTTTGCACTCATTGCATGGCTCTCGTGGATTGCTTGTTACAGACGGAAGTGGATGTATTTCTCCAAAGGATAGCGGAAGACCCAGCCAGTCGGGCAGCGGTAGCAAAAGCAAGCCTCGCAATTCTCATCGGCACGGCAGTATGTTCTTCTGGCCTTCATATCTTACTCCTTGTAAAAATCTCCCTTTATACCTCCTTTCTCGATCTTTTTCTCTAGATCCCTTTGTAGACATCCCTTCTCTTTCTTTTTCTCTCTGTCTCTCTCTGTCTCTCTCTTTCTCTCTCTCTCTCTCTCTCTCTCTCTCTCTCTCTCTTTCTGTCTTTTGCTTCATATCATGTCCATATGTTGAGGTGATGCTATATATAGACCTTGAGATGGATATGGTGAAGAAGTCAGGATTTTGTATACGAAGGAGGAGCAAAGAAACGCTTGAGATGTGGTACAGGACGTTTAGTTTGTTGTGTTATGCGAGTACGAGTTGTTCACAAGGGCACTGGTGTACTGCTTTTGACGATTGTGCAGATTCATTGGAACTCAGTCCGAATTTGGTTGTCACACGTGGCCAGACTGGACGTGATCCATACTCAGGTGTGTGTGAAATTGTGTGTGTGTGTGTCTGTGTCTGTGTCTGTGTGTGTGTGTGTGTGTGCGCGCGCACGCATTCATGCATACATGCAATGTTCCACTTGGAAATGTGCCCGTATGGAGTGTCTATGTTCACACGCAGTCATGCCAATCCTGTAACCTGGTATAAGCTAAGTATAATAAATGATGGCTTGTAGCTATAAGTGGCTACTGCATTTAATTATGTGAGGGATGAATGGCTACATTGGCCTTTCTTAGAGATTTCTGAAGTTGCTTGCACTGCAGGTAATGACCCCAATCTAGAGAGGGGGCTCTGAGGCCCTCCCCGGACAATTTTGAAGTGCAGGATCTCCAAATCCCTATTTTTGGCAAAAAACCCATATTTCAACTTGAAAGCCACAAAGGAAAAGGAAGACCATTTAGCCATAGTTATTGAAGACCTTTTTCTGCCACTACTGACAGCACCCTTGGCTGATCTAAAGTACACTATTACTCGCAATCAACCACAGCCCGACAAAGAACGTACACGCGTAGTGCTGTTGAAATTGGAAATGGTCTGCTCTCGAAAGCTCTGGCATGAGGCCGAGGGCATCACTGGGATTTATAGAGGAAGGCCAGAAAAGAAGGGAAGAAATAAGCTTATGACTGCCATATGTAGAGCCCTAACAGCCAGTGTTGAAGTGGAAATCATTTTTCACAAAACAAGCATTTTGACAGTAAGCAGTCCAATATAAATGAACGATTATTTTTAGACGAGATGAAAAGTTGTGATACTAGCAAGTGTGCATCGTGTTCTTTCGATGTATTTTCCACGAGGCCAGTAAGGAGCTGGGAAGAAAGCAGCTTTGGCTGAGAAAATGTTACTTGGTGTGCTTGTTAGTATCGGAACGACTATTCCCACACTTCTGTCATTGACTGTAGAGCATATTGGCGTGAGCATGGAAATAAGAGAACTGCTGATTTAAAACA
Organism: Clathrina lutea; assembly: GCA_028571005.1. NCBI lineage: Eukaryota > Metazoa > Porifera > Calcarea > Clathrinida > Clathrinidae > Clathrina > Clathrina lutea. Next base: position 17,235 of record JAOWAR010160532.1, read on the forward strand.
GGATTTTGTGAGTACCATCTGTTCTTGCGTATCTTGGCCGTAACTCCAAGACGTGACCCTTGCATGCGGGTGCTGTGAGAGGAGCCGCAAGGAAAGGGAACAGGCAGCCTGAGTGTTTGTGTACTTCACATGACATATCGAACATTCGATCGCTTGTTTTAGGCTGTGAGTATTGTTTCATTGATTCCAAGGAAAATTCCAAAATTTAATCCTTCGTTTTAGTATTGCTGGCATCAATGTGCACTCTTCTACAGTCCAGCTGTAGTGCAAACACACTACTGTTTGCGGCCGATACACACAGTCAAATCACAACCAGTGCCGATCCACAAGAGTTGAGCCAGCTGGGAGACTCATCTCCACTTATATACAATATGCCCACAGAGACTGGAGTGTAGTAATCTTGTAAAGCCTGGCCATTGAACATTTAAACATGCATAAAAATATATACACTGTTCCCACCATCATCATGTGATGTACTGTTCCCATCATCATGTGATGTACTGTTCCCACCATCGTCATGTGATGTACTGTTCCCATCATCATGTGATGTACTCTTCCCACCATCATCATGTGATGATGTACTGTTCCCATCATCATGTGATGTACTGTTCCCATCATCATGTGATGTACTGTTCCCATCATCATGTGGATTTTGTGTGAAATCGACTGATACAAGAATGACGATCGACATGGCTCAGAGTAATTTGGGTGATGAAATTTTCGAAAGCGACTTGACGCTTCGCACAGTTGTTCGCAAAGCAACGCTGTCGATTAATCAAGCTCAGTTCATTGATATCACATGATATGAGCAGTGTAGGAATGTTCATGAATAATTAAGTATTCCTATTTATGACCAGGGTAGCAGCAGACTGTATTGATATCCAAGCTTAAGCACAGTCACTGTCGATGCCAAAAAATGGCAACATCGTGGCTAATGGAGATCAGGTGTCAGCGATATGTCATAGTAAATGTGATTTTTTTTTCCTTTCCAGCTTTTTTTTCTTGCTTGCTTGCATGCAGGCCAGCCAGCTTGCGTAGGTAGTGCACAAGAAGAGTTTAGCGCAGGAACGTAATTATACTGTGTCTCTTTTCCTTGGTGTATGTACATGTATGTCTGCTTGCAAACAGTTGAGCCGCCGACAGGAATGGTTCGAGGTGCTTGGCTGGCGTCTCCATACTATGCAGCCGCCTTGGCTAGCGTAGACTGGGCACGGCAGGAGCAGCTGGTGGCACAAGTTGCCAATATGGAGGGCATGACGGAAGAAATGAAAGAGCACATGATGCACAACTTGACGCTTCAGCAGATCAATGAAGCCGCGTTGAACGACCCCAACGGTATGTCCAGTCCTGGCATAATAGTGGCCACACAGGACTTTCTTGATCTTGATGGATGCATTTGTTTCCATAAAAATCCTCTTGTTCGTTTTTGGCATATTCTCCATCCTTGCAGGCCAGCTTGAGGTTGGCTGCCTCACTACAGACTCATTGTCTTGTTATTATCAGCATAGCTGACATCTTGCTTGATTGTCCTAAAATGCAGACGTGATATGCCAGCTCACGAAGATGTACACGCAAGTTTACGCCACCTACGACAAGCTGCGTGAGGAACTGGAAGCAGCGGCGGATGCATCGGAGGACGTGCGCCAACGCATCCAGAATGACTTCCACAAGTGCCTCAATGACCTGCAGCACAAGCACCATGTCTACTCTGAGCACGTCAACTTGCGCTACGCTGCTCTCATGTCTCACTATAAGAGCACTCGCGAGGCACAGGCCAAGGTGTGGGAGCATTTTGTAAAAGCATACCAGATTTTTCTATCTTTTCTGGTCATGGGAAACACGCTTCCTCGAGTAACTGGTGATTGGATGGTTCTATACATTTCCTGTTTAATGGTTATACAAAAAAAAAAACTCATTGCTCTGTGTTCTCTTCCCTGGCCTCTCTCCTGCTCCAGACCACCACAGGAAAAGGCGAGCGGGCAGCTGGGCCAAATGACAAGGCATCATCATCATCACATCGAGGTCCATCAGCAGAGGTATATGACCATCACCCTTCCGGGCACCACAAGGAGCGCGAGGAGAAGGGACACACGAAACGGGAAGCCAATAGCCACGTGGATGCCGGCCATGATGGCAAAGTGCCCATGCTAGTGGACAGCAAGCATGGTGTTCGCAAGAGTGAGCCAGCAGCTGCCGCGTTGGGCTCTATGGCGATGCACCACAGTGGCTCGACTACAGTGCCTGTCTCGCTCTTACCTCAAAGCGTTCCAGGTTGGACTCCAGCCAACGCAGGCCTAGCTGCAGCCAATGCGATACAAGCCCCGACAGCCACCGTCTTCTTACCGAATCCTGCAAGTGGTAAACCAGCTGGAAGCCCGTCTGCAATGAAGTCTGCCGGTAAGGTACATCTTGCAATAAGCAAAAGAAGTGTAGGCATGATTGTGCCATAGACTAAGGTTCCACCGAAGGCAAAATTTGACCCTCTGATTTGCTTCAAGCCGGCAGTTTTAAAAGAAGGCTGCTGGGCTCATACCCAGGCTCATACCTGGGGAATTTTAGTTTCAAGTCCATAGCTTATGAAATGGTCGAGATAAGCGGTTAAAGTTTCCCTCATTTTTTTTGTTAAAAGAAAATCATTTTCATGAAAAATTGGGCTCGTGACAAAAACGTCTAGCATGTGAAATTGACATGCGATATGCTCACGTGCACTGGTGAGGATGCGAAGTTGATCTGTCTTGTATGGCTTCTTGCCATTTATTCCCGATATGCGGGTACGTGCACGCGCTCAAGGTGGAGTATTTTCACATACGTTCACACAGCAACTTGCCAAACACGAGTGGCGCTCGATGTCGATACCAGGGTAATAATAGCCTTGGTAAGGAAACGGAAATTGACTGTTCCCATGTGTAAAGTTGCGTGTCTTGGTCCGTTTTATCTGTGTCAAAGCAATGTACTGTCAGACAAAGTTGCCCTCCCTTCTTCTCCAAAAACGATTTTTCAACTTTCCACCATATTGCTGATTAGCAATGGCAGATCACGTCACCAATCGTGGTGGTGGGATTCTGACGGTGGCTACTTTTATTCCACCAAGTTTGGTGAGGCTAGCACAACTGGAAATGTCATTTCCACGGGCTGTCAGAATAGCCTTAAATGAACAATCCACATTTGCATTTTGCAGCTAAGTCGCTCTTGTGCCAACACACTTTCTAGCGGGGTTTGAAATTTATGGTTTTGGACTCGTACACCATCTGGGAAACCGGCTGCTTTTCGAGTGATGCCTGACTGAGCTGTTTTCGAAGTGGTGACTTCTTGCCCTAGAACAGTGACACTGAAGCCTTTTTCTTTTTGGTAAATTTTGTGAAAAGGTTTTTCTTTTTGGTAAATATTGTGAAAAGGTTTTATCTTAGAAGTTGTTGAGTTTTTGTCCTTGTCTACGACTGTCCTTTTCCTCAGCATCTGACGGTAACAGCACAGCCCCGCATGGTTTGGAAGGTGCTCCTCTGAAGCCCATAGCCTCCTTAGTTAATGACCCGGTGAGAATGATTATACTTTTAAAAAGGTTCTATATTCTCTGACATCTCATTCAGGCGAAAATAGTTTTGTTCTTTTATGAAATACCATTAAGATCAGATAGAGTTGCACCTCTTCTCCTCCCTATGAAAGCTCTAATAGTGGTCATGGGCTGGCATCTCATCTGGTTTGAATGTGTGACCATGTATTCCTCGGTCAGTTCCTTCAGCCGTGGCCGCCTCACGTTGGGCAGCTGATGGTCGGCCCAGGCAGAGCTCCCACTGCTGTGTTGCCACGCGATGGCAAAGGGACACATGAGCGACCTGATCACCCAGCCCCGTGGGAAGGTGGTAAAGTCGACACTGCAGTTCTGGCCGGTGCTCAGGCGCTCGTTGGGCTTGCCAGTGGTCACGTCTTTTCTCCAGATGGCAAGGAAACACCTCAGCAGCCGAGTTCTGGTGAGCTAATAAAGATTCAGAGCATTTGGTCATTTCACTTCTCTGTCGTTTTTTTCTCCTCTGTGACTATCTGAATATTTCGCAGTAACCATCTTTTACCATAATTTTAGTCCTTCATCTTCAGCCCGTTAAAATGGAGTCGGCAAGCTCCCTTCTGAAGACAGCAACGGTTTTACTATTATAACCACCACATGGTATCTATCAGTGGTTGTGTAAGCTTGTGGATTCCACGCAGAATGAATTATCAGTATAGTGCAAGTAGCATTTTATGCAGTCAAATACCTTTTTCCTTCTTGTTTTGGCAAACTTTTTTTTCCGTTTGTCGAAGCCTGCTCTCAAATGTGTGAAAGTTTTTTTGTTTTTTTTTTGTCAACAACTGAAAATTGCTTTTAATTCTCTGTTGCTTTTCTTTCTCCTCACTCTGTTGCTTTTCTTTCTCCTCACTCTGTTGCTTTTCTTTCTCCTCACTCTGTTGCTTTTTTTTCTCCTCACTACGTGGTTTTCCTTATGGCAAAAGGTGCCTCCTTCCATGTGCGCGATGTGCTGCCTGAGCCAGCAGATCCTGATCAGCACTTCTTGCGAGCACTTGGCCAACTGCCGTACAAGCCGACAAGGACGGCTGAGCAAGTGACACCAGGCAAGGACAACAGGAAAAACACCTCAAAGACACACTCACACCCACACCCACACTCACGGTCACCGCCACAGGCGGTGCCTATCGCAAGTGTGGTCAGCCCAACCAACTCCAACGCTGAGATTGACGTCGTCACACACAGTGATAACAGCCATCATTCACCAGGTTAGTTTGTGGCAGCCCTGTCTCCATCTGCCAAGTGTGCAAAGGTGCTCCTGGATATTGTGCCCTAAAACCTTTAAACATGTCGTGTAGTGTAGTGCACTTAAGGTAAAATTCAAAATGTCGTCCTTTTGTGAAGATGTCAATGAGAGCTTTGTGGAGGAGAGCGAGGAGGACGGGACGGACACAAGGATGATAAAGATCACCGTGTCGCCCAGGAAGCCACCAGCGGAGGTGAAGATCCCGGCACATCCACCACAGGCAGCATCTATTGAGCAAAGGACGACAGACGCAGCTCTGTGCTTGACCAGCCTCAGACAGCAGACGCTTGGGCATGATGAAAGAAGTCGGACCAACAGCAAAGCAGGTGTGTGTGTTTGGATGTGCTCTGTCTGGCGATAAAGCTCTCACAGACTATCCAAGAATAGCTTTCAGACCATTCACCATGATTTTTTTTTAAGAAAGTGTATCTTGTTTTTTTTCTCAGTGAGTGTATTGTTTGTTAAATAATCTTTGTTTAAATTATTCTGTTCTTAGAACCCCTGCCTTTGAATAAGGCAGCACTTTGTCTCCCTGTTGCATTCAGGAAGGTATTGCACATGGTTGATCAGTTTCCCAACCCTTACCGTGTGAATGTGCCTTTCTTGTATATCATTGGATGTTCTGTTGTTAATCTTGAATGCCTTGCAGACTCTGGCGAAGCCAAGACTGTGCAGGAGCGGCCTCGACGAGCATCTCCACCAGACAACCGACGAGCATCTCCACCAGACAACCGACACTCTTCTGATTCAAGCAGCTCAGCTAACCAGCGGGTACCACCTCTACCAAATGGGAGAAACTCAACCCAGTCACTAGCGAGCCATCCGGCCGACGTCGATGGGGCAGACAAGGACGTTCAGGTGCTTGCTGAGGAGCTTGCCGAGGCGCAGCGCCGCTGCAAGGAGAAGGAGCAGGAGCTGGAGATGGCCAGACAGAAGAAGACACGGGAGAAGAAAAAGGAGTCTGAATGCTCGGACAACTTGGAGAGGCCGGGCAAAAAATGGCCAGGTGAGCTATCCTGCTATGCCCATGCTCATTGAGCTGAGCCTTGACCTGTACAAGGTGGGATCCCCAGACATGCAATTTTTATTTGCCCAGACATTGTGTTCCTTTCCAACATGGATAAAATTTGTTTTCCAAAGAGAGAAGACCCTGCATTTCCACACCCACGTCTTGAATGCAGGGTTAAAGCACCAGTCTAGACTTCCATGGAAACGAATGTTTCTGTTTTGAAAAGAGATGCCTCTGTGAACAAGACCATCATCGGTCTAGAAAAGAAAAAACGTTTTGAAACAAACCTGATGGAACATGTGTGATCAGCGTGTGCAGGTTTGAAGGTGTTCTTTCTGATGCTCTTTTCATCACTCTCCAGTTGGTCGTAAAAGCAAGCGAAAGTCTCCCACTGACAGTGAAACACCTGACACTTCTCCAGAGAAACAGCAGGACGGGTAGGCGGCTCAATCAGTAATGTAGTATAGCGTATACGAACAAGGGTGGCGGTGCCATTGGTTCTGCCTTTTCTGCCTGCAGCATGTCCTATTGTTGACCTGCTCTCGATTGTTTGTGGTCTGTTCAGTTGCTGCTCCTGATTGGTTGATCTACAATATGCATTCTCAGTTTCTATCGCCTTTGTGTTTTCCTCAACCCTTTAAAGCTCTTTGCAATGAAAGCTTCGAATCTGTATGTAATGGTAGTACATCATCGTTGATGTCATTGTTCTCCTTAGCTATAAGTTCTTCAAGGCTACTCTGGTTCACCAAATGTCAGCCATTGTGACCACTCCTTTCCCTAGAGATTTCCAAAGCTTGCGATTGGTTTTAATTTTTCCTGAAGTTTGTGCTTTTCATGTGACTCTTCTCCGTCCGTGACCCTTGCCTGATCCTGTTCTTTACGAGCCAGAGGGGCGTTTGCTCCGTTTTGGTAGGCATTTTAATGAATGTTGGGAACCTTCAGAGATCAATTTTAAACTGTTCCAAATTGTTTGCATGCAGTAAGATGGGGTTGTGTCGCGTTGTCAATGTTTTACAGTTCAATGTCAATGACTTTGCGTTCCTTTTTAATGATGTTTGTGTGCAGAGGAGAGGAAGTGGTTCGACCTCCTGCTAGCAAACGTCCGAAGGTAAAGCTTGGATGGTTTGCATCAAAGGGTCCATGCGGCTGTCCTCCACGAGATTGGTAGTATTGATTAAGTGAATTGGCATTGGACTTTAACAGAGTCTTTTCCATAACTGGTATTTGACAACAGCATCGACTGCTTATTCTTGTCTTTCTAGCTAACGCTTGAATGTCCACCTGTTATTTTCCACTATGAAATCATCTCTTTGATCTGTATGGGTTTATCCAGGGCACAATGCTGGTTGAAACGCACACCAACCCGGAAAAGAGGGTGAAGGCTCCATCAGGGAGGCCAAAGCGAGATAATCCACAGGTATTGTTGTTTTGGTGTTCTTGCTTGATAGATATCTCCATTGTCTTCTGCCTTATCCAACAGTCTTGGATCTTCCTTTCATGTTTATTTTGTGTGGGTGCACTAGTCTCGAACTGCCATTGCCTCTATTTTCTGCCTTCTCTTTCTCTAGGACATAAATAATATTCATGATGTCATTGATCACATCATGTGACCTCTCTCTCTCTCTCTCTCTCTCTCTCTTGTTACCTGTAGCCTCACACCTCAAGTGGGAAGTCTACGACCAAGTTTCATGCCCGGGTAAGTATTTCTTATTATTATTCTAAACCATCAGAGGCAAATCTTACACGTGCTCAACTGTGGAGGAGAACAGCTGATGGTTCTTCTCAGCTGATGTCATGTCATAATTATCTTCCTTTTCCTAAAACATGTGGGTGATTCATTTGATGCACAGTTTTAAGAGATGTATGGTTTGTCTTTCAGGTACACGAAACGCTGGCAAAGAGCAAGCACAGCAAGAGAAACCCGGTGGATGCGCCAAGTGTCCAACCATCGACAAACGTGAGGCCTGAAGAGACTTCCTCACGAAAAGGTGTGCACACTGAATGATTGCCTTTGAATTGATTGAAGAAAGGAATTTTGTGGTCAGCATGATTTTACCAGACGTCTGTACTTTTGCAGCATTCATTGTGCCGGGCGTATTCCTTATTTTCTGTGTATTTGTGAAGTGTTGCATGTAAGGTGCGTGCGCATCTGTGTGATCTTCAGAATTTGCGCCCACTTTGTCACTGCTGGATTTTATCGTTTTAACGTCAGAGAAACGTTTCCCCTTTACCGTAGATTCACAGAGAGCTGGCAGCAAATCCCACCATGAGGCAAAGGCAGCGTCTCCATCAAAAAAGCTTCGCCGGAAGCACAAGAAGTCAAAGGAGCGAAAACAGAAGCACGGTCGTGAGCCGCATGGTGAGTGGTACCTCCTGGACGAGGTCAATCGACCAAGGGGTTTTCTGTGGGTGTTCTGAAAATGATTTCCTTGTTCTTTGGTAGTGGTGGTGGGGATGGGGCGGCGTGGCGGTTATTTCAAGTCGTGGTTCGTGGTGGTTGCTTGACTCTTGTTCTCTCCTTCTTTTTGCTCT
>JAOWAR010160533.1:0-17498 GCA_028571005.1 Clathrina lutea
TGCACACTTCCCTATAAAACACGCAGCTAGTCCTGACTCAGCACCAGATGAACTGATGATGGCGTTGACGCCGAAACATCTTCCAATTTAACAACATCTTCTGTTCTCACTTCGCGTCCTAATAACTGCTGTTCTTAACCTTCTTTGAGTTTGATATAATCGTAAACGCGGTTTTACACGCAGTGTGAGCGCGCCCTCTTAGTAAGTTAGCTGAGAAAATTTTCGTTGGTATTATTTTCATGCTGTTCATTGCTCATTACAACTCATGGCTGACTAAAGTTTCGTTTACTTTCTAATCGCCTTCTTTCACCTCAGAATGGGACACATCTTATCCAACCTTCTCCATGCCGGAGTTGACGTCGGACTGCTGCTCCTCATTGTCCTGGTTGTTGGGGCGATATACTGCAGGCGAAGATTTAGGCGCTACATCGTACACCACAGGTGAATTTCAATGGGATGTTCGGACGTTGTCAGGTGCAATTTCGGAATTTCTCTCCTAAGCTCATTTCTGCATTAGACTAAATTAATGGTACCCTCTCCTCCTCCTCCTTATGCTGTCGCTGTGAAAGAATAGTTAGGCTGTGTCAACTTGAAGGGAAAACATGTATTTTTGAACAAATGACTTAGTGCTGATCTCCCCTGAAAAGTACCACATCGGTGAGGGATGTTCGGACTGCAGGCGAAGATTTAGGCGCTACATCGTACACCACAGGTGAATTTCAATGGGATGTTCGGACATTGTCAGGTGCAATTTCGGAATTTCTCTCTCCTAAGCTCATTTCTGCCTTAGACTAAATTAATGGTTTAATTTACCCTCTCCTCCTCCTCCTCCTCCTCCTCCTCGATCCTCCTCCTCCTCCTTCTCCTTATGCTGTCGCTGTGAATAGTTAGGCTGTGTCAACTTGAAGGGGAAACATGTGTTTTTGGACAAATGACTTAGTGCTGATCTCCCCTGAAAAGTATCCTATCGGTGAGGGCCTATCACATAACGCTGTCTTTGTGTTTTAGTTTGAGACACGATCCCCGTCAAGACTCCTGTAAAAGAACTGGCCTCGACTGACAATAGAGCAGTAGGGCCGTCGCTGTTGTAATCTGATGTGATTACACTTTTATAGTTGTGTCTTTTCAGCTTCCCACGGCCACTTGCTCAATTATTCCTCATTTCACTAAAATAATAATGGGGCTTCTTTGGCCTCCTTCCATTTGGCTTTCCCTTCCTACAGGAGAAGATAAAGAAACAGCAAGCCGACCTACATCCCTTCAGCAAAGTGACCTTGCCACCACAAGTAGTGAAGCGGACCTCTTACTTCAGAATGGGAGCAAGCCGCATCCAGAAACTGATGACGAAGACTGTGACGAAGAATTGACAATCACGACAGAGAATTCAGCTTATGGAACATCGATATTGATCAGCCCCATCTCGGCCACAAACCTCAACCTGCTTGCGTCAGAGTCTGCGCTTGATTTCCCAAAACCAACAAAGTGTGAATACGTCGATTTCTTCTAAACAAGAAAAGAAGTAACTTTGATTCATTACAAACAAGGTTCTTCCATTTCTTGCAGAGACTAGAAAAAAAAACAGGGGAGAAGTTGCCGCTTGGTGAAAGATGAAGGCAAAGTATTTTTTTCTTTTCAGTTTGTGGCCCTCGTTCGCTCTTGTGAACCTTTTTTTTCTCTTCTCGATGCATGTAGTAAGGAATTGAAACGAATTTTGAAATGCCGCTTTGTCTCATCCATTAATCTCAACCAGTTATGTCTGAGCTGCCTAAAGACGGGAGCACATCGTTGTTTCGATAGTGTTTTGTTTACTTCTATCTGTGCCCTCTGACCATTTCAATTGCTAGGACTACGCATGCATGTGTAGGATGTGCTACATCCAGACATTTACAGTACACACTCATACTGAGGGAGATGTCTGAGTTTTTGGTTAAAGCTTTCGAAGAGAGTGGAATGATAAATTGGCTGCCTGGTGCTGATCAGCTTTTGCGTCTTTGTCAAAATGCATTACGCCTTGGATGTGTCTCCTCTGTCAATACTTACCGGGTGTTCTCCATCTGGAAGCTTGACATTGAGACTCAGTGGAAAAGAGGTGGGGAGCGGGAAAAAGGATAGATGTGTAATTTTTGGCGAGGCTCTCCACAGGTTTGACTTTTCGTGCTTACATGTCAGGTCTGTTGCCATGGGAACCCTGTTCAAACGGTAGCCCATGCGATCAAAATGGTGGAGGAAAACAAGACTTCAAAGAGGTCTGCACATCACAAGCAGTCGTTTTCGGAAGGCATGTATATAGCAGCCTCTCTCTTGAGCCCAGTACCTACTTCATTTTGGCCACAGCAGACAGTTTGCGAGTGATGAAAAAGGCTGTATTTCAAAAAAATCAGTCTGAAAGACCCAAATACTCGTTTGCATCAGTGTCTTAAACTGCTCGGAACAAAATAACCCATCTTTTCTTCGTTTACATGAAAATCACAAAAGAAAACAGTTTCCTTACTAGTAGTTAATTTCATTCATACAAATTGGTTTTGAGAAGGCCCTCTTTGTCCGTGTGGTCCTCGCACACATGTTGCACAAAAGCAAGTATGAGACCACCCCATTCTGTCACTTCCTGGTTCAAAAAGGGCTCCTCAGAGTAGTGTAGTATAAAAATGAAACTTTCATTAAAGAAAAAGAAAGGGCAGAGGAAGTGCGAGTATGTGCAATTTTTCTTTGTGATGATAGCCAAATTCTTGGTCCTTATGTCATGTTGTTGTTGACCGTCCAGTTTGGAGTGCTTGCGTGTATTCCAGTCGGCAAGCTCTCTGCCCATTCTGCGTACTGAGCGGTACGCCGAAGTGTCAGGCTGGCATACAACTCTCCACAGTGCTCTGCCCTCTCTATGGCTAGTACGAGCCTAAGTATGAAGCTGCACGTGCAAGCCATGTGTAGCCTCTACCCTGACTGACATGCACGGCATCAATTATTTATTGTCAGCTTTAATGCATTGCCTTCCTTTCATGTTTCTTCCTCATCTTGACATTCTGTACACAGGGCCACGTGGCTTATCCTCCATCTTGAGATCATCTATCATCTCTCTTGCCTTCTCTCTCCCTCCCCTCTCCCTCCCCTCCCTTCTCTCTCCCGACTTCACTCTCTGGTCCAATGTTAGTGGAATCCAAACCTATATTTCTTCCTCTCCCGAGCAATTTTTGAGATTGATTTGTATTCACTTGGTGGAGCAGGGCCTTTCTTTATTCAACGCTACTGTCAGTCGGCGAACGCTTTTAGCCTCGATCCCCTCACGTCTAGATCTGGGAGGGAGGATGGGGGGGCAATTGAAGATCGCCATAGCATTTCGTTTCATTTGAGTCTTCGCTTGATCAATCTAAATGCTTGTTTCTGAATGTCGATCGATTGTCCCCTCTGGTCAGTCTAGCCTTCCAATGTATACTGCCTCCTTCGCTCTAAAGTCCATCTCGGTGAGCGACATTCCGTGTTTTACCCCACGTTCTGCATATGTCCCTCTACCGTAACAAACTAACCGCCTTTCCCTTTCTAGTATACGTTTCCGCTTCTCGTTCAAGAAATCTGTGGTCTAGACTTTTCTCTCGTGTCCAAGCCAACACGAATATTCTGGGGAATATTTGGCCTCCTTTACGGGTCTAGAGACGCCAACTCAATGGAGGTGTGCCAGTTTCCCTTCATTGAATGCCGGTTATCCAAGATACCGGCTGCCAGGGGTGGAGTTTCAACGCCAGCCAATTAGCTGACGTTACGCAGCCTAACCAGCCAAGCACTTGCGCGGATGAGCGGACCCGGTAAGGTCTCTATTTTCTCACGTTTTGGCCAGGACTAGGCGGGTCCACTGCTTCAGGCGACTGGTTTTCGCACAGCCGCTGAACAGAAACAAGGGTGCGGACATCCTCCCATTCGGTCGAATGGGAAGATGTCCGCACCCTTGTTTCTCTTGACTGCACAAAGCCTTGACACTCGCACCCTACCCTACCCGGAGCATACGCACCACCGTCACATCACACACCCACACCGTAACATCTCTGGCATATATACACCGACCCCCTGGCCGCATAATATCCTTTTTTTAGAACGTGAAGAAGCGGGCAAAACGTCGTTCTAATGATGGTTCTTCTTTCTTCTTTGAGTCTCTTTTGTTGCGGGCATAAGCAGTAAACTTTTTCGACAGGATCAAACTGATACAGGGGATAAGGTGGTAACGTGTGCCTCGCTGCAAGCAAGAAAAGTGAGAATATCCATAGCTGTACGGAAAGCGGCCGCCAGGAGCTAGAAAGATGTAGCAACACTAGACATGCTCCATGGTCACCCATCATGGCTTGAAAACGAGACAGTGTGAGATAAACCTGAAGATGGTGACTATAGCAACTCAGAGAGGCTTGATGGTAACTCTATCAATCGCTGACCATAACTCAAGAGAGCTTGAAACTCAGCTGGTTACTATATCAATCTCCGTAAACCTACTAGACAAGGAAGGCCCAACGATTTGGATTACTGCCTTTCAGCGAAACCATGTACCAAGCCAATGCGACCATGGCTAGTCTCTTGCCTGGCGCGACGCTTCGGCAAAGAACGGTGTGGAGAAACTGCAAGCGAGGACTCAAGCGAGGGCGAACCACAACAAGAAGCCAAGTGAAGACGGTCTTGGTGACTCGGAAAATCTCGACATACTTCCCATCGAGATACTTCCGTCCTCGCAAGGCACATCCCGCGGCAGACCTCCTGGATCCGTGAACGCTGGCAGATGACCGCGATGTTCATCCGACGGTCACAGCTTTCAAGGCTTCCAACATGTACAAGTTTCTCAATCTTTCTCTCCCAGCGCAAGAGGTAGGCAGATTTTGTCGGCTTAGATCCCAGCAGATTCAGAATACGTTTTCGCGCCAACAGCATGCTCTTGATAAACTCATAAACGTACCTGCAGCGTGAGCACGCGTGCATGTTTCTCCACGCGCGGCTTGCAATATCTATCGCAGCTTTTACTTCCCTTCCCGGAGTGTGAGCACGACCTAAGGTCGCGTGCAATAAGTTAGTGTTACAATTCAATACGAAACTTGTTTTCAAAGGGGGAGGGGCGTGGTTGAGACCCTGTTCGTTGGGAGTACCTTCCGATTTTTGGTTTCCATAGCGATGTACCTCTCTTCCGTGGCGTCCGACGCAATGGTTGGCAAAAGCTTTCCCGTGATCTCCGTTCAACTGTCGGAGACTTCCAAGAACGGGATTCATGAGCTTCTCTCAGCCTTGAATTAGCTACATTTTGTCGCAGAAGGTATACGCATCTGGCTTGCCATTTTTGGGCGTTTGCTGTAAACCGTGGCCGAAGTTGAGAGAAAAATTCACCGAATGCTTGCCCTAGCTTGTCAAATTTCAATGTCAGAGAGCTGAGGATGGATCGGGATCTTTCGCCAACTGACTAATTGCAACGTGAAAACAAAACGTGAGATGCAATTCTCTTTCTTCGCTAAAGTGTTGCTAAATGCATGAGACTAAGTAATCGTTGTTGACGAACGATTGATGGGCAAGTGGTGAAATGTATTCCTCTGCTTGCAAACCGTGCCCGCCTCCACGATACGCGTCAGGCACTTTTGTATGGACTTTGGAGTTCAAAAAGCTGTTTCCTTTCTTCATTCCGAGACAAGTGTGGATATGATGGATAAAATCTGAAATATAAAGTAATATATGATACTCAGAATGAAGTTCTTGGAACATCTTTGCCCTTAGACCAACAGCTGCCAGCTTTCTGGACGTGGTATCTTGAATTCTTTCCACAGGGAGTTTTCTCTTTCTTCGGTCCTCGCTCGCCTGTGGGCTTTTCATTTAGGGAAAAGAAAGCGGCTGCTTTAGGTCAGGGGCAGAAAGCATACTTTGAGAGAAAACTAAAGCCAAGCTCCATAGCAAGAGCTTCTAGAGCTCATCCATCGGCCAGATAGGCCCTGGTTTGCCTAAGGCGGCGTCAGTATGATGCTTGACTGAGAAGCCACTTCTTTCTCCATTTAATTCGCTCTATATAAGGAAAGATTCATTCGGCAACGCTGCTTGGCCAAGTGTTGCAACTTTCTTCCTTTAAACCAATGACAAACCTACAACGCACGCATCAGTTCCCTCACATTCAACATCTGAATTCAGGCTTTTCTCACCCTCCCGCTAAGACACGCACACCTGAGCCACTCTCGTTCAGAATGCTTTTTCCTGAAAGTTTTAACACTGAAGGAGCGTTTAACCTGATGAAGGCTACCACAGAGTAGCCGAAACTGTTGTTTATCTACACATCTAACAGACTGCATAAACAAGAACTTAAACCGTTTTTTTTCTATAGTTTTTTTATTACTTTGGCCAAGACAGAATCCACCCTCGAAGCTATTCCAGCTGAAAACAGCGTTGAACGCCGAAACGTTTTAGAATCGATCGTGCCTTTTTCTTTTCTTTGACCTAAGAGTCTCAATAAAATTGTCATTTTCTTGTGTTTAATTGGTCCTATAGTCTGACTAGAAGGCCTACCTTCTGGTCTGTTCAATTCGTGGTATACTCTGACCAGGAGGCCTAGCAACAAGTCTGTGCGATTGGCGCTATATTCTAACGAGGAGGCCTAGCATCAAGTCTGTACAATCGGTGCTATAGTCTGACCAAGAGGCCTAGCAACAGGTCTGTAGAATCGGAGCTATATTCTGACGAGGAGGCCCAACATCTAATCAGTAAAATTGGTGTTAAAGTGTGACCAAAAGGCTCTGCATCCGGTCTGTACAGGTGGCACAATTGGTGCTATAGTTTGACCCGGAGGCCCAGCATGAGATCTGTACAATTGATGCTATATTCCGACGTGGAAGCCTAACATCAAGTATGAACAATTTATGCTATAGTGTGACCAGGAGGCCTAGCATCAGGCCTTTACAATGGTTAGTATAGTCTGAATAGAAGGCCTAGCATCACGTCTGCACAGTTTATGCTATTGTGTGACCAGCCGGCCTATCAGTTTGTCTGTACAATGTGTGCTACAGTCTGACCAGGAGACCAAGCATGAGGTCTGTACGATTGGTGCTAAAGCTAGCTCTGTACATTTGATGCTATAGTCTGACCAAGAAGCCTAGCATCAGGTCTGTATATCGGAGCTATAGTCTCAGTAGAAGACCTGGTATCACGTCTGCGCAATTGGTACTAGTGTGACTAGCTAGCAGGCCTTGTATCCGGTCTATACAATTGGTGCTACAGTCTGACTAGGAAGCCTAGCATCAGGTCTGTACAATTGGTGCTAGAGTCTGATCAGGAGGCCTACCCTCGGGTGTCTGCAATTGGTGCTAAAATCGTACCAGGAGGCCTAGCATGAGGTCTGTACAATTGATGCTAAAGTCGACCTAGGAGCTGCACCGTCAGGTCTGTAAAATAGGTGCTATGGTCTTACAAGGAGGCCTAGAAGGAGGTCTCTACAACTGATGCTATAGTGGAGACCTGGAGGCCTAACGTCAGTTCGGTACGATGGGTGCTTTAGTGTAACCAGGAGGCCTAGCACGAGATCTGCATAGTTGATGCTTGAATCGGACTTGGAAGCCTAAGATCAGGTCTATAGAATTGATTCTTTAGCATGACAAGGAGGCCTAGCATCAAATCTGTACAATGGTTTCTATAGTTTGACTAGAAGGCCTAGTATCCCGTCTGCACAATTGGTGCTATAGTCTGACCAGGAGGCCTAGTATCAGGTCTGTACAATCCGGGCTATAGTCTCAGTAGGAGGTTTAGCATCACGCCTACGGAATTGGTGCTAAAGTGTGACCAGCAGGCCTAGCAGCCGTCTATAGATTTGGTGCTACAGGTTCACAAGGAGGCCTAGCATGGGGTCCGTTCAATTGATCCAATATTCGGACTTGGAGGCCTAACACCAGGTCTGTAAAATGGGTGCTATACCCTACCTAGGAGGCCTAGCATCGCGTATACACAGTTGGTGCTACAATGTGACAAGCAGGCCTAGGATCAGGTGTGTGCAATGGGTGCTATAGAAGGACTAGGAGGCCTAGAATCAGGTTGGTCTAATTGGTGCTATTGTCTGACCAGAACGCCTCGCATCGGGTCTGTACAATTGGTGCTAAAGTCTCAGACCAGGAGCCCTAGCACCCGGTCTGTACAATTGGTGCTGTGATCTAACGAGGAGGCGTAGTATCGGCTAGGGATATTTCGTGCTGAAGTCTGACAAGGAGGCCTAGCAAGAAGTCTGTACAATTGGTGCTATAGTCTGACCAGGAGGTCTAGCATCAGGTCTGTAGAATCGGAGGCTATAGTGTTACAAGAAGGCCTAGCATCAGGTCTGTACATTTGGTGTTTTAGTGTGACCCTCCCAGGAGGCCTAGCATCAGGTCTGTACAATCGGTGCTGCAGTCTGACTAGGAGGCCTAGGATCCGGTCTGTATAATTGGTGCTATAGTCTGACTAGGAGGCCTAGCATCAGGTCTTAATAGTTCGATGGCATGACCCACCCTTTTACAATCGTTATCTCAGACTTTCCATGTCATCTGATCAACGTATATTTGGCACCTTGTATGTAGGTCACAGGGCCTGTTTTGGTTTCGCAGTAAATCAACTAACGGCAGTGCCAGCAGAGAGAAAGAAAACGGATGTGACAGAGTAAAGAGCTGAGTCTCCAAAACCAGTGTCAATGAAAGAGGTATCCAGTGACCAGTAATTCCGAGTCCGACTAAAGCATCAATTGTACCGACCTCTTGCTAGGCGCTAATGAACTGAGCATCCAAACCAGTGTCGGTGAAAGAGGTATTTAGTGATCAGTAATTGAGAGTATGGCAATGTGTCACTTAAAGGGGCAAGAATTAATGTGATACGGAAATACCCGATAAAACAAACAATATTTCCTTGTTCTTTCGACGTCACGAGGGTGTGACAGCTACCATGGTTCGTTCCCGAGGAGAGCGGATACACAGCGGCTTTCTAGTGTGTTTGCCATTGTCGTGAGTCATGGGAGAAGATGGGACTTGTATCGCTTGGACACCGCTGGGTGATGGACCCGGCTGGTAGGTCAGCTGGTAAGAGCATCCGTGTACAGTCTGGAAGGTCCCGGGGTCCAATCCTGGCTGGGCCAAGTGGTACATTTTTACCTGATCTCATGACTGACTTCCTTTCTTTCTGATTTTCCGTTCTCCGTGCTCTTTTAATAAAAGAAACGTCCCAAGTTCTCCAGACTGCAATTGGATAGCATGTGAGTTTGACGAGGAAGTAAGCCTTGCCTGGGATGTCAAAACCGCTGGTTCGATGGCTGTTTAAATTGCAGCAAGGAGAAAAGTGACACAGGCTTGTGCTGGCTACTGTAATTGGTGTATTCGGAGTGCACCGGCGGTTGACGGCGTTCAAAGACCAGCCGGCAATCCCAAACTGCCCCGAAGGCCTGTTTGTGTGGAGTGAGAAACGAAAAACGAAAATCAGCCGGACCCCTTCAAACGACTGCCTGTTGAAATCTGTGCAGTCGACAGCAGATCTTTGAGGAAAGAAAATTGGAGAAAAGAGCAACGAAAGAAGTATTAGTTTCTGGCCCCGCCTACAAGCATAAACGCTCCCTTTTGACAACGACGATGGAAGACGCGATCCCTTGTCCTTGGAAGCAGGAAAATCGGTAAGTGGTTTATTGAACGGCGAAAATCGCGTTCACAAGATGTGCCTACTTGCTACCTTCTAGAGTGGCCGGTACAAGCTCAGCGTCGATGTCAAAGGCGAGTTAGGGAATTGTGTAGGTCGGTAGCTCTACTGTTGCGCATTGTCTTTACGCGACGAACTGTTTGAGCACGGTCCCGGGCCGTCGGACACCACGCACCAACACGGGTACGAGGGCAGTATGCAGACCGGCGTCATTACGAGTCGGGTGTCTGGAACTGACACAGCAAAAACGGTCGAAACCTAAGGGAAAATGAGACATTTGGTTTCTGCGACAAGTCAGTAGAAGTCAGGACAAGATAAATGATTTCTTTTCCTAAGTAGAGGAAATAACCGTTTCTCGAAAATCGGGCACCGTGGTTTCTTGCCCTAGTCTACCATGGCTGGTTTTAATTTTCACAAAGTGTATTGAGAGATCAAATCAAGAATATATACCTTAAGGCGAGACCCAAATGTCAAAGCTCAGTACCGCGTGAATTTCCGCAGCATGCACCTGATACGATGTACCACGTCGCTAAGTGTGTAAACGTTAGCATCGTGGTGCAGGAAAGGACTGCAGATCTTCTTTCTTTCTTGTTGTGTACGAGCATAACTGTCTCTACTTTCAACGACATCTTGTTTCAACTTGTTTTCGAAATTCTGCGAAACCTAGCTGTTTCCAAAGGCTTTTCTTCCTTAGACCGGTCTTCCTGTTTAAGGTGCAAATTACTTGGAGTGTCATGCTATACACAGAGAAATCTGCAGGATTTGGATGCAATGATTTTTGAAGAAAAAAACGGGTTGTTGTGGTCTGACTTTTGTTTTCCCCTAGAAACCTAAGGGAAATCAGAGCGAAGATTGACTCTTTTCCTCGTTATGAAAAATCAGACAGCCATCAGGAAGATGTGAGCTAAAAACGACGGCCTTATTTCCATTTACTTCTTTGGGAAAAGAGCGAAAATCAGGTGGGACCCATGCGGAGCTTTTCGACCTTTTGTGCGGTGGGATTGCTCACCGCGCTCATGCAGTCTCTTGAGGTGCGTTTACTGGCCACCTTCCACGTAGGCTTGAAAGGCTGACATCCACGTGACTTTATGTTGATGACGCTTGAATGAACTAAGTCTCTTCGGCTAGCTTTCCCAGAAAGAAATCTGTGCATGAAACGCTCGCGCACTAGCCTCTAGGAATGAGTGCATCGGCTTTGAAGACACTGTGGGTTTTTACCTATGACGTCAGTACTTTCTCATCATGTTTCGCGTGGGGAGAGGGAGGGGATTGAAACAGTATAAAACAACCCTCGTAAGGCGAACTTCTGACATGGTCCCTAAGGGTACAGACTACCTTGACCCTGTACGGTAAGACAAAGTCACAACATCACACCTGCATGTGTGATCAGGAGGATGTGAATCTTTTAACAAACGAAGGCAGAGGCACAATCAAAAAGACAAAAGGATCAAGATGACGATATTGCCAGTAAGCAAAATAGCTTTGTGTTCATAGAGAAAATGAAAAAAGAGATACGAGTTGTCCCATTAGAAAGGTTGAATATCTAAACTAAAACAGTAGGAAGATTATCATTTCTCCTTGGGCCGTCCGGTCCAGACTTTTGGGCCACAGTTTCGCATTTCAATCAGAGTCTAGGCAGCTAAAAGCTTCGGCCGTACATGTGCATGCATGTATGCCGTGGTGCGGTGCAGCATGCATTGAACAAGCATGGTCGACGCGATCTTGCGCGCGCTGAATACATCGATTTGGGTGATGACATCAATTTCAGAACAGCCAGTCAATCAGCTGCCAGAATTTTCTTCGCAGAAATTATTCGAGAATCGGCCCAAAAGTCCGGACCGGCCGGCCAAAGGAAGACAGGAGATCTGGGAGAAAGACAGGAGTGAGTGTGGGACAGAGGAAATATAAGGAGAGACACTGAGTAAGCGAAAGACAAGGTAAATGACGGAGAGGCAGAGAAACGAGGAACAGGAAGGGAGAGGTGAATTGATATGATGATGGCCTGTAAATCTGTGTGAAATACAATAAAATAGGCGACAAATATGCAGTTCGATGAAGAGAATTGATTCAACACATAGAAAGATCTGGAAAGACAAGAGCGAAACACAACACAGTGAAAACGTCACCACAGTAATCCTTCCAAGGGAAGGACAGGCAGATGTCCGGACATACAGGCGAACAGAGAGACCAAACTCCCTTAAACAAATCAGAAGAGAGAACCAAAGCAGCAGAAGCCAGCCACCAGGAACTACGTGCACATACTCATGTCAATTGCTTTCTTTTATAGGGGAGGGGGGGGAGTTAGTTGTTATGAACATGCTCCGCCATTGCCCTGCAAGATTGACGAAATACCGGCGACAACTTTCATGCTTCTCCAAGCATGGATTTTGACAGATACCGTTGTCTAAAACCAAGTGAAATATCTGGCCAGTTTTTCCTAAAACTCACGGTTGTAAGGGCTATAAGGGCTGTAAGGATTATCCGGCTGAAATGCTCACTTGAGGCCCGCATTCCCTTCGAAAACTCAGCAAAAAGTGTTCAGATATGGTCATGGTGTGTGTGTGCTCTATATCACACCCACACGCACATATAGAATATTACGTTTTACCCGGAATTTGTTACGTTTTACCTCAACCACACAAACAGATACATCCACCCCACATCAATGGGTTCCTGGACCGTATTTGATGGTGCTGTCAGACACATCTGCGATTCCTGTTTTCACATACCGTGTTGGAGTTTGGCAGTGGCCGAAATTCCCTTTATATCATCAGTCCATTTGGTTGTCATTAAGTGAGGAGCCAAGTTTGTAAAGGCCGTGCATATAATGATAAAAAGGAGTAATGTCGCTTGTATTAACGGTGAGAATGAACTCCCATTTTTCAAGTTAGGTGATAATTTATCCCTAACGTTATCTAAAAAGGGGATGGGTAAATTGCAGCTTTTACTTAGATATGTGACATACATGTATAGTATGTCCATACTGCCAAATACACCTGAACTCAGAATGACGCGCTTTTGGCAAGCCGTTCATCATGAGGGTGTTAACAGTTACAAATCATGAAGGATTGAGGAGGAATTGGTGGAAGGTTTCTCCCACCCGTTCTTCCTCAATCTTTTCTTTTATAACATGTTATATTGACAAAGTGTCTCCAATTACTACCTGACCAAGTGTAATGTACAGCAAAGCAGATATGGCCTGCATGGTGGAGGGAAAATGCGACCAACTTGGAGTACAGTAAAACGACAAGTGAGGTGACAACCAGTGATACCGACACAAGAAATGTAAAGCTAGCTCACGAAGAAACAAAGGAGGTTAAGCAAGAGTGAAGATATGTATGAGTTGAAATGCTGTTCTGGTCGGACTTATACTGGAATGATATTGCAACGCCTTGGTGAAAGAAGAACTCTTTCTGAAGGTATCAAAGAAATTTATTTTCTGCATTCCCGATTGGTGCAGACCGGATTCAAACCTGCGAATTAATCCGGCCTGTGCCAATCGGGAAAGCAGAAAAGAAATTTGCTTGATGGTTCAATTTCTTCCCGGAGATTTCAGTTTCTGTGTGAAGGTCTCCAAACCATATCTGCAGAAGGCAAGGAACTGACTCAGGGGTAAAAAGACAGCTGAAAGAGAGCCCTGAAACACTGGAAATTACAAGCAGTTCTCCATCGCTGTCATTATGGTAAGACACCCGTGGCACCTCCGTATTTACTGCTATTTTCAAAAGACCAAAGGCGAAACGAGAAGATGGATAAAAATGCCCCAACTTTAATTGCCCATCTTCTCATTGGGTCTTCGGACCCACTATGCTATACAATGAGATGGAAGCCAAAAGGGCCGTTGACCTTCTTAAGTGCTATTTTTAGTGAAAAGCCAGTGTTACGCAGTCGGAAAGATCGTGTAAAATATCTAAAACCACACTGGTCAAATCAGTGCTTCATCGTGATCAGCCGTTTGTCGAAAATGTTTGGCTAACCCGATTTTATACGTCCAGTCTTGTTCTCGATTAACAACCCCCTTCAAACATCTAGCTGCTCTAACAAACGGGGTGTACAGCCGTCCTGTAACTATGTCTACCCAGCCACTCCAAGACCAACAGGCTCATACTACCTTCCAACCTTTCCCGTCTGCCGATCTGTCCGTCTGTCCTTCTCCCTGCTGTCTGTCTTTCTGTCGGTCTGTCAATTTGCCTGTCTTTCCATCAACCTGTTCCTCTCTATCTCTCTCTCACACACACACTCTCTCTCTCTGTCGCTCGCTCGCTCTACCTCTCTCTCTCTCTCTCTCTCTCTCTCTCTCTCTCTCTCCCAATACAATTTAGGCTAGCCAAGTTGTCAACAGGCTGGTGCTTTACGATACATGCGGGCTGACTGGCACACCGAACTGATTCAACACAGCTGATTGGTACACCTAGCACGACTGATTGGTGCATTGAATACGGCTGATTGGTACATTGAGCACAGCTGGTTGGTACATTCAATACAGCTGATTATTACATTGAACACAGCTGATTGGTACATTGAGCACAGCTCATCCCTCCCATTCCATGTAATTCCATTTGTTTCTATTTGTGACACCCTTAGTTTTCAATTCTTACCTTTTTTACACAGATCCACGAATACCCGGTTCACCTGCACGCACGCATACCGCCTTGTAGAAATAAATAAGTATCATAGTCTTACACGCATACCCTCCCCCATTTCCTTTCATGTCTATAACTGCCTGTTGGATTTGATGTTCAGAAAATGATGCCGAGGCACAACGATCAAGAGGCAAGAATGATTCTCACCTAGAGAAACTGGGTGAGAGTCATTCTTGCTAATTTGCGCTCTGATGAAACAAACTAATGTAGAGCAAATGAAGCACACTTGAAAAAATGTTTGGGGAGCAATGCGAAATTGAACGTGCTGCTGGAGGGTATTAGAGTGATACAAATGTCCGAACTGAACTTCTGGCTATTGATTGAGTTTTGGCTAATGGTGTGAGGTAGGAAAAAAATATTTCAGGTAGTTTGGGGCAGCAAGGAGAAAGAAATGGTGACCTCACAATTGCAAATGTTCCTTGAGAGTAAGGGGCTCCAAGATAAAGAAAAGTTGCTGTCTTGTTCCCATAAAGGCAGTAAGCCAGCAGTGCTGCATAGATGTTGGCCACGGGCTGCCAGGAAAAACATTCTAGTTATTTAAACTTGTCAAAACAAAGGGCTTCGCGAAAGACCACATTTTCGCATAATGCAGTGCAGCACAGTGCATCGATTCGAACCTGCGACGAAACAGCACCTAGCAGAACAGTTTCTCCGACCCATCCACCAGCCTAACAAAGTGGGCTCCAGGGCACGCTTTGTCGGCCTCGCTTCTACAGCATGCGATGCACTGCGCCGTGGCTCCCATGCCGGCCGAGAATACGGACTGTATTGATCTGCAGGTCAGTCGGATGAAGCTGATGAAGATTGGAAAGGGATAATGAAAGACAGGGAAAGAAAGCGAGGATTTCGACTTTAAAGAAGTACGTAAGAGGCTGCAGGAGCCTAGTATTCTCTTACCCAAGTAAATGGAAATTTCCTGCAAAAAATGGCGTGAGATTTTCCCTATCACACTAGCAAGATCACGTACGCGAACGAGAGAGAAAGGGAAGGAAGGAATCACTGCCTAGCCGGGACTCGTACCTCCATGACTCTTTCCCTTTTGATCGCTATTTCTAGTTAACTTGGCGAGAGATGATTCAATGCAATCCATTCCGTTTTTGTAGGGTTACAGAAAAAGAACCAGGGATATTTCTCCAACTGCTCTCCTGGAACGTGCAAAAGAAAAACTGATCAGTCAGAAAATCAAATCTTGATGAAAACATGAAGGAAACTTCAACGAAAATTGAGAAAGGAGGACGAGTTTCGAGCAAAGGAAGGAAGACTGACTGTTCCACATAATCATTGCACTTCATGTGGAAGGCCGGCATCCAGCGAGCGTGTTTTTCTCTAAGGGTTTAGAGCAGAAAAGTACGGGGGTGATATGTTAAGGCAGACTCTTTGGAAAAGGAGAAGCATTTGGTGTTCCAACAGCTGGGACGGTGATGGCCTTCACAGTTGATCGTGACGGGAGGAAAACTGATTATGGATATATTATTGACTCCACTGTTTTTTTCTGCCGTTCTGGAATGAATACTGATCGGCTGATTATTTAAAGATACGAGGAGAAAGGTTGGTCAAGCAGTGTAGCTTGAGGAATGCCGATTTCACTACCTTGAAGTTTGAGCACCGGCCTTCAACCAGGACGCGCTGCTTTCTACCACAAAGGTAGGCGTGGCACCATTTCAGGGCTGTCCATGGTGCTCCGGGACTAGTCAGACCTGGCGAGGAGCTGAAAGCATTCGCCATTTTCCTGGTGAAGTTGACATTGTTTCTTTTGTTATGTTTCTCATTCAAGGGCAGCTTGGAAGGAGAAGTCATTTTTCGACATGGAAACCCGAGAGCCAGTGTCAACTGTGCAGGTGTACTGAGATGGAAGCCCATCTCACCGGCCTGGTCTTCGGTCATCCCATGGAATCAAGGGTTGTCAGACACATGAATCTAAGCATCATTCGGAAGGACTGGATTGGGGAAAAGTTTATTTCAGCCTACCTAGCTACAAGACTGACACGCCCACGCGAAAGCTGCCATTCGCTTTCAGGCCTTTCCGACGGTGAACCGATAGTGTTTGAAGGACTAGTACTCTCCGAGATATTCCTCTTTAAGCATGTCTGTCCCTGACGGATTCCTTCTGTCCCGGACCGTGATCCGTATGGAAGAAAAATTCATTTGGAGCGGACTTGTCGCCTTTTCAGGGATATTGCCCTCCTTTGCCCTGGTTGTCCTCCCTCGGCCGGCGCCGGCAAGCGCTATCACGTCAGTGGTGACAAGTGCGGGCCTTCTGTTCTGCTGTGATCACCTTTCAAGCTCCAAAGGACCGCTGCAATTGTTGGGCCTTAAAGCCGCCACAACAACCTTCTTTGCAATGTGTTGGAAAGCGCCGATGGCCGTGTTTTCACTGCCTCGACTTCTGTAGAAACAAACGCCAAAGGTCAGCCATCAAGCATCATTTCTTTCGGTGGCTTGTCTATGGGAACAGTTGTCAGGGACATAATGCGCCAAATCACTATCTACGACGTGGGGAGGACCGGCGGTGGTCAGGACCAGGCAAGATGTACAAGTGAAGAAGCTTCATTTTATGTTTGAGACATTAGCATGCTCTCAGTGCCTTGACAACTCAAGAGAGGCTTGGTGAGCAGCAACCTGACTGCCTCTGTGATTACGCAGTTACATCAGCAGACTCTCTCTCGCAGGTGGTCTCGAGGAGGGTTAATGTTCAGTGCACTGTGGAATCTCCCATCTTGGCACACCTTTGAGTAGTCATCAGGTGTTGACTTTCTCTCACTATGGTACCGCATTTGTGATGCGCGAAGGCTTTTCAGCTTGCCCCGAAGCGAAGACAACAGCTGGAGAGGGGATCCCTGTTATGTGTGAACTTGTGGCGAGAAAAATGGAGGATGATTCTGCGGTGGAAATGCCATATTTTTAACGCATGGCTAAAACACCTTGGGAGTCCGAAGCTCATATCAAGTCGGGCTCTTTCTCAAGCAAGCAGTCAAAGGTATCTTGTCTTCAATCGATGCTGTCACCGCACATGCCTGGGAAGCCAACTTTTCTGGTTTCAACCTGCCGTCCT
Organism: Clathrina lutea; assembly: GCA_028571005.1. NCBI lineage: Eukaryota > Metazoa > Porifera > Calcarea > Clathrinida > Clathrinidae > Clathrina > Clathrina lutea. The sequence goes on from JAOWAR010160533.1 coordinate 17,332, forward strand.
TCCAGTCATTACTTGCATCAGCATTGCGCGAAATGACCGGCCAATCAATCCAGTCAAATCTTCATGTACGGTCGCTCGGCGCACGACCCCAGGCCTCCAATCAATCTCTTGCCGGTGTCTGCATAATTTTAAATGGACGGGCGACAAGACAACTTTTGCAGGTGAAA
>JAOWAR010160534.1:0-10522 GCA_028571005.1 Clathrina lutea
TGAGGAGGGTGGCACTAAGGGGTGAGAAGATGCATGTAGAGAGGTGATGGGAGTGGACGGAACGCCTAAATCATATCACCTCCCTCTTGTCGTCACCTGGTACTGTCGTCTACCAGACCTGCGACAACTCCTCCGAGATTCATTTCCAATTCTCCACACCAACACGAGGTTGAAACGCCTCTTTCCAGAACAAGCCCTCGTAGCGTACAGACACCCGCCCAACCTGAAAACACTGCTCATTCGGACCAAGTCAATATCCTCACCGAAAGTCCCAGCTCAACCAGGGACATACCTGTGCAAATCCCCTCGATTTCTCACATGCCCCATCGTCGAAACCAACACACCCGTTCACAGTGGACCAAAACAAAGCTTCCCCTGCGAGTCGTCGTCGGTGATCTATCTAATCTCTCGCTTGGCCTGCAGAGCACTGTATGTTGGGGAAACTGGTTGCCCGCTCCGGGAGAGGATGACAGTACACAGGTTGGCCATCAAGCACAAAGAGGACACCCCGGGGGCAAAACATTTCAACGACAGACCTTCGCACCAGATGCGAGTCTCCATCCTCCAAGCAGCACCCAACAACATCCTAAAAATACGTACGCTGAAAAAAAAGTGGATGGATTGCCTCCAGCCAACTGGCCATCTAATCAATAGGGACAATGGACTGGATATTTTGCTCCTTTAGCACCTTTACATATAGCATACCCATGCACTCCCCCTATGTGATTTGCCTCCATGCACAGCCTAACCACGCTCCCATCACCTCTCTACATGCATCTTCCCACCCCTTAGTGCCACCCTCCTCACACCTCTCACCTTTTGTCTCACACCTCTCCCTCTTCCTAACCTATATAATCCAATGCACGTACACACACACACACACACACACACACTCTTGTCAGAACCAGATGAAGCCCTGATGGGCGAAACGTCGTTCACTTTCTATCTTTCCGACTCATTTTTTGAAACGGCGTAGGTATATGCATACTCCACTGCCAGACTGACACTTTAGCGGTCCACCTGTCCCGCTCTCGTCAGCCCTGCCCTGCTGTTTTTCAGTAGGGATCTAGTGGTTGTCTTGACGCTGGCACTTAGCACAAGTGCCAGGGCAAGAAGTTGCTGACTTGTCTCAATACTGCCACTTTGCATGACCGTATCTTCTGACCACTTTTCTTTGGTGTTTCCTATAGTGGAGCATAAGCCGATTCCAAGTTCACATAATTAGCCTTCTCCTCCCTGTCCTTTATTTGATTTTAAATTCCAGGTGTCTGGAGAAGCTGGTCCCAGTGGTCTACTTGCTCCAAGTCGTGCGGCCGAGGCATTCGCTCTCGAAGCCGCACATGCCGCTCAGGCCGTTGTTCTGGATTACGTGTACAGAGGCAAACCTGCAATGCTGTGCTATGTAAGGCTGCTCTTTCTTGAAGTGAACTAAACGGCTGAGGCGACTAAGCCTACCACTAACTTGAGACATTTCTGCACATCTCTGCATTACAGCTCACTCCAGCTTGATCTACTAGCCTCAGGCAAGGAGACTTTACAGTGTCTTTCTTGTCTCATTTTTTCCCTTTCTTCCACCCTAGGTCCCGGATCTCAGTGCATTGATGGAGCTACTAGGCTCAGCAGTGGTGGAAGTCACTGCACATGCCGATCAGGACGTTGGTTCTGCTGCCGATTGCGGCGAGAGTTCACGCGCATGCCAGCGGGTGACCGAGACTCTTTCATCAGGGCCTACATCACCGCGTCAACTAACATTCGCTACAGAGCTGCCTTCCGGCGTTTGATCACCATACATCGTAGCAACTTTAACCGTGGCATTCACAACCGCGCCCAGTTCCTTCCCTGGCACCGCTGGTACCTGCTTCAGATGGAGAATTTGCTCCGTCGTGTCAACAGCTCCGTGACATTGCCATACTTTGACTGGTCAGCTCATTCACACAGGCCATGGTTAGCAAGCATCTGGAACACCAACCAGCTTGGTGGGAATGGAGTGTGCCGAAGTGGTCGCTGCTGCGTATCAACTGGTCCCTTCCGTCGAGGCCAGTGGACGACGACACAAGGCAACTGCTTAGAGCGGAGATTCTCAGGAACCTTGCCAGACATGCCGGCTGTCCAACTGACAGTGGACGTACCAATTTCACGCTTCTCACAGTTTGAAACAGGCTTGAGAGGAACTCTTCACGATGGTCCACACTGTGCAATCGGTGGTACAATGTGCACAGGTAGCTCCGCAGATGCTCCAGAGTTCTTCTTGCACCATGCCTTTGTGGATTCAATCTGGTGGCGCTGGCAGTCTCGAAGCTTAAGCCATCGCAGGCATTTCTTCTACGGCAGACACACTCGGCTTCTGGGCGCGAGCGGAGCGACAGCCCACAGCTATCACGATCAAGAGAAGCTGCCTGGAAACGTGGCTGTTTGCTACGAAGGGGCGAGCAAGGGCTTAGTATCCGTTGGAGGTGGTGGAAGCTCCGCCAACAGATTGCTTGGCTATGTACAGAGGCGTCTAAATAGCATGAGCGCCTCACGTCTGCTTCGCCTCCCTCGTTTACGTTACACGCCGCTTTCAGGCCGAACAAGAGCCCTCCGACTTTTCCATGTTCGTCCACGTGATGCTAAAGCCATGTTAAGGGTAGACAGACTGCTGGGATCGGCTCCACTTGCGAGAAATCTGACGTCTGGATTCAGTCGCGCTACGGGCTTCAGCGCAACATACTTTGTCAGGAGCCGCAACAGGTCTGGTTGAAACGACCCAAGCTTGGGAGACCTTTTAGCAGCTCCTTCATACTCTCTTGCTTTCTGTTAGATAGCAGCTTACCTGCTTTACAGTCTGCATGCGCATGATTCCTTTTCTTCTTCTTTTTCTTAAATGCATTAGCCGGAATGATACACCATACACCATGGCACATTTTTATGCTTTTCACATTACCTTGCTTTATGTTGTGCCATTGTGGAATTTTATTTTTACGGCATTGCTGTCTAGCATATTTGCTTATTCAGCTCAGATTCTCATATCCTCTTTACCTGTGTTGTGCCAAATATCTTCAATGAATTGCCGAACTGGGCACTGAGATGCTTGCAATTGGTCAACATGCTTCTGGACCTTCTTGGTTGGGTTGCTTATTTTTTGTAAAACTTTGTCTTTCCTTTATTTTTGCCAAATTAGTGCCTACCAGGAGTTCCTTTACTCGCATAAGATCATCCTCAATATTGATAAGATCATCCTCAATATTCATAAGATCATCCTCAGTTTTCATAAGATCATCCTCAATTTTCATAAGATCATCCTCAATATTCATAAGATCATCCTCAATATTCATAAGATCATCCTCAATATTCATAAGATCATCCACAATATTCATAATATCATCCTCAATATTCATAAGATCAACCTCAATATTCATAAGATCAACCTCAATATTCATAAGATCATCCTCAATATTCTTGATCTAGGGAATTGATCTAGGGTGCTTTTTTCACGCAGGGAAGCGGAATACCCAAAGAGAACCAAAGAGAACTATTTCTCGTCTCTTTCAAGCTTCTTCTCCCTCTTGTTTAGAACGTGGTAGTCAGATCAGGCAGATCGATGTACCAGGCCAAACGTCATTCACAGGAAGCAGAGGACCCTCGTAGTTGTCCGGCTGGATCCCAGCGTTGAGGCGATCCACCAATCGTTACCGGACCGGTTTCAGTTGATCAGTAGTCACCTACCGGATCAATCCCAACGGCCAACCCCCATCAATCATCACGGGCTAGTCACTTCAGTGCTGCAGCAGTCTAGAATTACCCTAACGTGCACCGTAGAACTACCGGTACCGTGCGGCATGAATGCATGCCCAGGCCTGTTTGGCGTCCGCTCATGATCAAGCACGTTTCATGATCACGATCACGATCATCATGATCATGAGAAGAGACTTCCCCTCTTTCCACATGCGCTTCTCGCCTTATTATCGTTGATTGGACTGCGGTCAAACGGTTTCCATCGCTCAAAACATCACGTCACCCTAAACCTGCCTAGCGGCACTGCCGAACTTCGTTTAGATTTAAGAAAGAATGAAGGAAATACAAAGAGGAGGAAAAAAACGCCTCTATCGGCGATCGCTCGGTTCGTGACAAATGGCTTTTCTGGACATTATAATTTTGTGCTGATTCTCCCCCCTCTACATGTACGGTGCTACTCGTAGGAATATCGGAACTGCATTCATGCACCAGCCAGGAAGCTGGCAGCAGATGGCCGAAGGCCGTGCATTGCCCATAGACCTACTACCGGAAGTACATAAAGCTGGACAGAGCCGCGGCTTCGGATTGGGACAGCCCCGCCCCGCAGAGCCAAGGCCAGGGTTATTGATGATGGATTTTGGATCGGTTAGTCGCCACTGCGTAGTCTACGCCGTCATCGCGGGATAGGGTTGAAGAAATTTGGCAATTTCGGATCTGGCATGCGGTCTCCACTGCATTCCACGAAGAATAAAAAAAGGAAAGCTTGGCGCATTGATCCCGTGTTCGGGAACTTCTTTCTCGCCTGTTACTATAGAGGTAGATAGAGCTTGGAACGGTTTGTTCATTTCAGGCCGAACTGCTGGACAGGAGCGGACCGAGCGAGCCAGGAGCGGCCCACGTCCACGTCTTGTCAGTGAAACCGAAAGGTTCAGTGCACCACGTCCCGGCCGTAACCCGCGCCATGCGTCCGTGGCTATGTTTCACTTGCGTAGTCCTTTTTGTGATCGTTCTGTTGGCTGACGATGGCGAAGCCTACAGTAGGCGACGGTCTTACACCCTCCGACGCAGGACCCTCTACCTACGACGTCGTACCTACACCGTGAGTCGACGCATGACCCTCTACTTACGCCGTCGCACCTACACCGTGAGTCGACGTAGGACCCTCTACCAACGACGTCGCACCTACACCGTGAGTCGACGCAGGACCCTCGACCAAGGACGTCACACCTATACCCTTCGACGCAGGAATATCTACCAACGACGTAGCACCTACACCTTTCGACGCAGGAATATCTACCAACGACGTCGCTCCTACTCCCGACGACGCAGGTTTGTTCTTATTTGTTTGCTTGTTTGTTTTACTACCATCCGGGAAAGCCAATAGACCTTTGACTTGCCTTCAATGTGGGAAATCAGCCACTGCTAAAGGAAACAAGACTAGAGTGTACAGGAAAGTTCTCTCAGAGATTGCACCATGCGACGGAGGTTTCTAGGAAACCATGCCTAGTCCGTTGACGACGGTGCAGAATGCACAACAACAACAACAGTAACAACAACAACAACAACAACAACAACAACAACAACAACAACGAAAACAACAACAACAACTACAAAACGCTGTACAGTGCACTCTCAGTTCAGAATAATTCAGGGAAGACGAAGGTATAAACCTAATATCATGATCATCCAGATGGCTGCGTCACTTGGTGAATTTTCCATCTCTTACACAGAAACCACACACATTGGCTATTTTGCGATGTACACTTACTATGGGTGAAATTATGGTTATTATTACATGGTTTAAAAGGGTGGACGAATATCATTATTGGCAATTTGTGATTTAGGCGCTAATTAGAAGTAATACCAGGTACGATTCAGGGATTGCAACGGCACACACTACACAGTTCATCACTCACCGTGTCACACAGTGGCGCTCACTATGTGTGCTCACTGTATCATGTAACGCACTGCTAAACGAAATAGCGCACACATGCTACGGGCACACCTTGTACACATAATGCATTGCCATGTGCGGTAGCTGCCCATACATCAATCTGTCACATTACCCTTTTAGACGCGTGCTCTCCCTCCTCACTGTCATTCTTGCAATCCTGCCGGGGGAAAGCCTTCTTCAGGCCTTTGCTACTTTCCTTTCAGTTCAAATAATGGTTAAAAGCGAGAGTGGAAGAATATCATTATTGCACGATTAACACCCACAGATAGCTGTGGCAATAAGTTGGGGGACGCTGAGGGACAAAAGCTGTTACTATTACATGGTTTAAATGGTGGAAGGAGAGAGGGATTGAGAATCTTGTTAACTGGAGTCACCAAGTAGTCACATAGGTGTGAGACATTGACGAGTCACAAGTCGTCAGAAATGATCAGGTTGGACCCCTGCCTTACCACTTGTCAATTAGTGAGTCGCGGTCTTCGTGTATACACCGTACACAAGCTCGTCCATGCGATGGGAAATCTGGTATCAAGTCACCTTGCCATGGATCGGAAACCTCCCCCTTCCTCTCCAATGGATTTGAAATTCGACCAAGGCTCCCAAACTGACATAGTTACTTGGAAGACAGCCAGCTGAAGAGTGCTGTCCAATTGAAAAAGTACACTGTACCGAAACAAGTTGCAAACCGATACAGAAACAAAAGAACGAATGTCTATCGTAATCGTAATCCCTGATCATCAGAGTCGTTCAATTGGGCTGAACTGTTAGTGTTTGACGACTTGCACACGGCTGAGTCGAAATTTTATGCTTGCAAACTACTCAGATTTCGCGCCAAAAACTGAGCTTGCCCTAAAAGTAACGACCCCGCCACTGAGCTGTTAAAGGTCATGACTCGTCCAACCTCTCTATTATCATTGTTCACCGCTTAAGCTTACAGACTTTGAAAAATTTTCTCTCCTAACCTAAAAAGAGAGAAAAAAAGTGAGTTACGCAAAGAATCTCAGTCGGCCGCAACTGGATTTGAGAATGTGGTATACAGAAATGTAAACCACAGATCCATCCTTTATACCACTGAAGACTGCCTGGCAACCACTGAAGACTGCTCGGCAATCACTGAGGACCGCTCGGCAATCACTGAAGACTGCTCGGCAACCACTGAAAACTGCTCGGCAATCACTGAAGACTGCTCGGCAACCATTGAAGACTGCTAGGCAACCACTGAAGACTACTTGGCAACCACTGAAGGGTGCTCGACAACCACTGAAGACTGCTTAGCAACTACTGAAGACTGCTCAGCAACCACTGAAGACTGCTCGGCGACCACTGAAGACTACTTGGCAACCACTGAAGACTACTTGGCAACCACTGAAGACTGCTTGGCAACCACTGAAGATCACTTGGCAACCACTGAAGACTGCTTGGGAACCCATCAATTTTCAGCATCCATAGAGCATATACTCCAGAGGGCGTGCACATGTGAAGGCTTAATCTTTTCTAAGGAACCTTGGCTCCCTCTGAGTTTATTTAGTGGGATAACTTCAGTATGGTTTTCGCTTTCGCTTTCAAAGAACCGGCTATATTTCCCTCACCATATTACCCAAAGGCTTTGCCTCAGGCAATAAGTAGGCTCAGAAAATGTGAACCAGTATTGTTATAATTCTCAGGTAATAAATGATTACACTTACCCTGAGGTTGAGGATATAGTGGCCAATGTTAACCTGAGCCGACATGTTGACTAAGGCCGCAGCGTAACCTTAATGTGGCAGGGGAAGTATTTTGCTGGCATTTCCAAAACCAAGGGTATAGGAGGCTTATTCCACTATATTAGCTCGGAAGGAGCCAAATTGCCTTTGGAAAACGAAAATGTCTCTTTGTAAGATTACGGTGTGCCTGCACCCTGTAGTGTAATTTTGCCGTAGATGCTGAAACTTTCACGGATTGTTGAGCTATTCTTGGTGGTGTAGGTTTCTTTTCCAATGTACTAGTTTGAATCCGGCTGCGGACGGGATTCTTTGTAGTCACCTTTTCTCTCTTTCTAAGTGGGGTGAAAGCTTATTAAACTCTGTAAGGGTGGTGGAAATAACGATAGAAAAGAAGCAAATATCAGTTGTAAGCTGTAAAATATTTACCTTGTATAGGTAAGCAAATACAAAGGACTATCTACCTAGTGTGAAGTATGACAGAGAATGGGACTCTTACAGAATTTACCTGGAGATGTGGGGTAATCTATCTTGCACTTGTAACGAATTTCATACGGGCTTTATCTCCTCAAGCCCGGGAGTCATGTATGTATGTATAAAGACAAACTCTTTGGGTTGATGTATTTACGTTCCTTATTCATTCACTCTCAAGACCAGCTCGAAGTCTCGCTTTCTCAAAACGTCCAGGTGGAAGGACGGAAATGTCATGATAGAAAAAAAAAAACTTCAACCTGATGAAGTGTGAACAAATTTGGGAATTGAGTTGTGAGTGGCATTAGGACCAAAAACATCATGCCAAGAAATCTTTGAGCAAGTGCAGTGTGAATTTGGAAATGTATGCCCTAAATTAACATGCCGGATGAAAAAGCACTTAGAATATGAAAATTGCCTTGAAAGGAACATCAAGCATATCGGAAAACCAAGACAACATATAAAATTACTGTCCAGGAAAAATCAAGGCCCACGTGTCTACTTTGTCTGTCTTACAGCAGGATACAAGTTAATTCTCTATTCTTTAGAATATTTCTTCCACCTAATTTTATCGCCACCACTTAATTGCACAGAACAGCAAGGTGTTTGTATTCAGCCATAAAAAAAACTGCTGGGTGGTTTTAGTCTTAAATGATCTGTGAAAAATCAAGAGACGCAAATATGGACATGACAAGATAAACACGAGCCATTTCCATGACGACGTGGATTACTGCGACATGGACTACTAATTCCATAAAGAAATGTACTCTACAAGGCAATAGGTAATGAGTAGAATATGGATGGAGGATGGAGTTGGTCATAAATGCTCTGATTACAATAGTAGGATCTGCTATGGACTTCTCTCAGACCAGACACACGGAGACCTTCAGCTGTACTTCAACTTTTTATATTAATTCTTTGTTTCTATTCTGAAATCTGCTTGTAGCTGAATCAATGAGATAGAAATAATTTGTAGCTGAATCAATTGTATAGAAAAAGCTTGTAGCTGAATCAGTGATGAAGAAATAGCTCATAGCTGAATCAATCATATAGAAACAGCTCACAGCTGAATTAATGATATAGAAATAGCTCGTAGCTCAATCAATGTCAATATCAAAGAAAAAGTGCGCACATCTTGGTGGAGAAGAATGGTGGCTCTAAGGATTGCTTTATAACAAGAATTACATAAAATTGATATTCTGTTTTAAAGGGACACCTCCGCGTCCCACGGTCAATTTTGATATAGATCATTTTGGTCGGATATGACGTGGCTTCAATGCCACGGATATGACGTGGCTTCAATGACGTGGCACTGAGTAGTCATGAGCTCAACTTGAAAACCGTGTTACAAAAATTAAGTTTCACGTATCGCAAAGGTGCCTTTTTAATGGAAAATTCTCAACGTCTTTTGGGATCGTGAAACTACTAAACAATGAGAACTATTTTGTGTGACAAGAAAGATTTAGTAACGGGAGTTGTTCCAAAGTTAACAGGCTGTACTCTGAAGATCTCAAATGAAGGGCATCGTTTCCACATTCTTAATTTCAAACAGGGTGTGATGAAAGTTATTTCCTATCACTGATGAAAGCTTTTTCCTATCACTGATCATGGTGTAAACTCAAGCTCAAAGAAGTAACTTTATTATAATTAAAGACACAAATAGTGGACAAAATGATGTTGGAGAAATAGAAAAACGTTTATATATATATGCTAGCTGATCAACCCCTACTTCACCCAGCGTTTGAAAAGCTCCCCACTCACTGTTCCACCACTCAAACTCGCCTTCGGCTCGGGCTCGCCTTTTGGCTTGTTCTCACGTCCGGCTTGAATGGCGTGAATCTAAGTGTACTCTGTACACCGAGCGTGGGTGAGTGGTCGCAGCCCCACCTGCAAGGCTGCATCGTTCAAAGCCCATCATTGCCATGGTTACAAATGCCCGCCTGGCCTTTGACCATACATGTAGATCGACGGGCCCAAAAAAGTCAACGAAAAGGCCAAATTTAGGGAAAGAAGCCATGGGCGGGCACGAAAACCAGCCAAGGAAATGACCATTGGGATAGAAGACTCCCGCGGGCAAGTCTGGTGGCCGCCATTTAGCTTGCCCCGTCTCGACCTGTATCCCGGACACACAGACAGACACCATCTTATCTATATCTATAAAGCAGATGGTGTGTGTGTGTGTGTGTGTCCGGGATAAACGTCGAGACGGGGCAAGGGGCGGCCAACAGACTTAGCTCCAGGGGTCCTCTGTCCCACTGGTCATTTCCTTGGCTGGTTTTCGTGCCTGTTCGTGGTTTCTTTCCCTTGATTTAGCCATTTGACACTTTTTCGGGTCCGTTGATCGATGGCTGAGCATGCCCGGCGGGCATTTGTAACCAAGGCAAGGGGCTTTGATCGATGCAGGCCCGGGGCTGCAATCACTCACCCACACAGGCGTACGTAGTACACTTGGATTTACGTCATTCGAGCCGGAGGCCAGCCCGAGCTGAAGGTGAGTTCCAGCAATGGAGCAGTGAATGGGGAGGATTTTAAGCCCTGGGCGAAGCACGCGTTGATCAGCTAGTATATATATATCCAATGAAAGACAACGGAGGCCAAGGCTTGGTTATTACTTAAAGTTTCATGCACTGAGCAATCATCAGGTAACCTAAACTACCCTGCCGCTGAGCCAGATCTAGGTTTTATA
>JAOWAR010160545.1:0-10521 GCA_028571005.1 Clathrina lutea
CAGCAACGCCTCGCAATCGGGCGTCGGCAGGGCGTTCAGATCGCGTATTAGATACCCGAGATAAAGGCTTTCGTGGGTTTGGAAGCGATTACCCGACCACGATGAGAGACGGACTATAAAGGCATTACAGGGAAACTGGTTGCGGGAAAGAACGAAACAGACAAACTCCCACCGGGCAGCGAGACAGAAAGCTGTTGGGCCATCATCTGCCCCTCTACACCCTCCGCAGACCGACCGCGTCTGCCTAGCTGCGCTGGCAGTCCCCGTAAGCGGAACGAAACACTTATCGTACCGCAAAAAAATGGCAACATTTCAACGAATTTCTTGCCATTGCCTCTATAATACGTTACGGATTATGCCTTGGAGATGACCCTGATCGAACACACTGGAAAGTTTGCAAATGGGCTGAAAATACCAACAATCAAGGATAACGTAAGAATGGCACGGGCAGAAAATGCAAAAACGCTAAACTGAACGTCAGCGGTTTTAGCAGGGCTTAGTTACTATGGAGATTCGGGGCTGAGGTTGGCCAGGAAAACAAAGTAACTGTAAAGAAATTTCAAAACTTCATCATTTCGCATCTTCGCGATCCTGAGTTGTTTCCCCCGGATTATGACCAACGTTTTTACCTTAAAAAGGATAAAGGGTTGGTGTGTGGTATGTGTTTTTGGAGCAGAAAGAAACGTGAGCACCAACATTCTACAATTTACAGCGTTCATTTCGTTATGCGTTGCACGCGCACTTCGCCCACCTGCGCTCTTCTAGCACTTCGTCGACCGGCTTGGACTTAGAGCAGGAGAGGCGACACTCCTTGGTAGCTTCCTTTGACGCCGTAAAGCTTTAGCTTCAACTATGCCGAAGTCTTATTAGTCTGGCTGGCCCTTTCAAGTCACGATTGGCATGCTCTCGACCTACGCGCCGATCCCGCTGCATGGTCGATGTTCTTGGCCAGTGGCTGCGATGCCGCCTTGTACGCACACGCACAAAACGTGATGAGCATGCTGCAGGGTCCGGTGTCCGTAACAACAGAGACAAGTTTATAAAGTTACATTGTACGCTACTTTATCTGGATTTCCTCACCGAGCGGTGAAATAGCGTGAAATGCATATTGTTATTTTACGATACAGCGCCGATTTGTTGTGAAAGGACCCAATATACAATGGGGAAACAGACAAACTCTACTTTTAGCAAGTAGCGTTTTTTCGCTACTTTATCGCAAGACGCTATTTTCTAAAGGTGTGTAGTGTCCCTTGTTAACGACAACGCCACGCCTGGTGGCGACCACCATTGGAGGACGGACCGTCCACAGTTCCTTTTTTCCGAGTAGGCTGTGAACGAGGCTCGTGAAGCTCCCCGAGTCCTCGAACCCCTATGCGCGTGACCCAGCCTACCATGCTATGGGCGACAGCTTTTCACCTTTTTTCTAGTCTATAGTTAGTCTCCTCTGACCCTCAGCATCACGCTCGTCCGCCTATCTTCCTGCCACAAATTTCTTGAGATATATTTCAAGCTCTTCCTTAAACAGCTATACTGTCTTAGGCCGCATTGTCACCACGTCTTCTTTTATGCAGACGCAGCTCACGTGCGACCATCGCCCTGGTGACTATCAATGTTGCCATCTGAACGGTCACGTGAGCTTCAAACGTAGGGTAGAGGGGGAAAACCGCCGACACGGCCACGGAGGGAGTGGGGGTCAAATGGGAAAATGTTGGTAAACGTGGGGGAAGCCTAGCGCTCAGCCGTTGTCCGACCTGTGTCAGTGCAACAAGACAAGCTTCTTCTCGTTCATTGTCAAGTATTCTTTGGACCTCAATTTTCTTTTCAGGCTCGGCACTTCATCTTTCATGGCTGTTGGCTCTCTCACGCCTGCTGTTCGGGGAGAGCAGAGTTCAGGTCTTTTTTTGGTGAGAGGCCCCCTCTTGCCCACTCTTGTACCTTCACCTTATAAGCCATTCGGTTTCCTTGTTGTTTATATGCATATCTTTCTCGATTCTGTCTTTCGCCTCCACCGAATATCTCTTCCACCACATACTATTCTCTTTCTTCGGCGATCTAGTTTTCTTTTTTCTTTTCGCATTCTGTTCGCCAATTTCTTCGGTGTTTCTCTACGCCGCTGAACCGGAACTGGGCACGCTTCTGGTACGCTTCCAAATTCCACGTAGCAACGCTGTAGCACGACTGTAGCAACACTTGTAGCAACACCGTAGCAATTGCATTAACCTCAGAGTTGTCCCAAATGGACGAAACGCTGGTGTAAAACACGTTTTCGAACGTTATCCCACGTTTAAAAATAAACGCTAGCACGTGACCTATGGCTACTTCCAGGAAAACGTTGTGTGAATTGAACGCGGCCTTATTGACCCCTCCCACTCTCAGCTCAGCGCAAATCCGAGGCCGTGGTTTCGAGCCCCACCTGAGGCGAATGATTTTTTTCTCCGTTCCCTGTCTCTCTGCCTCCGCGGGCGTTCAACGTGATTCTCTTTTCTCATTCTTAATCTTCCCTGCGTTATCTCTCTCTAAATATATCACATCTAGTTAATGCCATAGGTTATGTTGTTGGAACTTACTTATTTCATTTTGAGACTTTGAAGCTTTTCATGAATGAAAAAAGAGGAAAGGAGATTATGATCTATATTCTGCACCCCAACTCTGATTGTTACTCCTACCAAAGGAAAGATGGAAACTCACCAGTTTGGAGTTCGTCGCGGACGCTACCATTCAGTCTAACCATTACAGTTTGGTAGCCCATCTTCTCAAACGCCAAGAATAGTTCCCGGAGAATATTCTGAGTCGTTTGGGGGCATTGGAAATTTGCCTCATTCATAACAGTGTCCAAAAACATTTTGAAAACGTAGAGCAAAGCATCAGACAGTAGAAAACAAGGGAAGAGTGTAAGTAGATCCTCAGCCTGTATTCGAACTTTCAGAGAGTGAATAAGCCCACGAATGTCCCTATCGTTAAAGATGTTGGTGCAGGCGAAAAATCTCGTCATTACCGATTCCCATTGCTTTCTCGACAAAGGATCACCTGCCAATGGTGGTGCATGTCCTACGGAAGGGGCCTTGCTTCTCCTGCCACACATAGGAGGAATCTGCGTTTGGCATGTAGATTGTTGGTGATCATTAGTCCTCCACTCAGGTAATGCTGTTGGAAAAGAAGACAGTTGCCCAACTGTTAAATTAAAAAGTCCACACAGGTTGCTAACCCTATCCTCTTGAATATCTAAAGCTAAAAGCAGACCACCTTCCAAGTGTGCCACCCTCAGCAGGCAGGCACAGAGCAGCGTTAGTGCACTTTATACATTCAAATGAGATGTGGATAATCGAAAGCCCTACGCGATTGAATAAGCCACAACAGAGGAGTCCACAGACTAAAGAAGAAAACGGTTGGACAGTGAATTTTGGATCAAAGAAACCAAGTCAAAAAGGAGAAGGAGAAGGAATTGAAACGGAAGGTTGAGGAAACCAGGTGTCAGTGGAAAACGTGTAAGGACAAAAAAATGGTGTTTGTGACTGAGTGCCCTCTGTTGCGTCATCCACTTCGGGCAGATTCTCACAACGGCAGACATAGTAGAAGGAAAGACAAACGGTCAAGATAGGAATATCAAAAATATTATTATCATTAACATTAATAATGTGGAAGGGGGGAGCTTCTACGTGAAGCTCACTACGCGGGGATTATAATTCCATAAGTGGATATTGTCTTTATGAAACGATATCACCTAAGAAAATCACGGACTTCTGCGGGAAGTCTACGTCATAGACACACGGTGTCCGCTAGCGTAGACTTCCCGTAGAAGTCCCTTATTATCTTAGGTGATATCATGTCCTAGTGACGATATCCAATTATGAAATTATAATCCCCGTGTACCTGAGCGTCACGTAGAAGCTCACCCCTTCCACAGTTTATCCCAGCGGAGGCATCGTTAGTTAGTTTAGCTTTAAGTAACTACATGTACATTTAGCTCATTAGAGAAGAAAAGAGCAGAAGGATTCGGCTGCCGGACCAGCGTGATAGCTCAATTGGTAGAACAGTGGCCCGGATTGCTATGTACCCGGGTTCGATTCTTGGTTGTGGCAGTCCGATGATTTTGGTTCTGTTCTTCTTTCTTTCTATCGACCGCGCGGTGTCCGCTAGCGTAGACTGCACATAGCAGTCCGTGATATTCTTAGTTGGTATCGTGTCAGATATATACCGATATCGCATCATCAAAATTATAATCCCCGCGCACCTGCGCTTCACGTAGAGGCTCGCCCATTTCATACTAACACTAACAAAAAAATTAGAGAGAGATAATGCGGGGAAGATTAAGAATGAGAAAGAGAATCACATGGAACGCCTGCGGAGGAAGGGAGACAGGGAACGAAGAAAAAATAATTCGCCCCAGGGGGGGCTGGAACCCACGGCCTCGGACTTGCGCTCCGACGCTCTAACCACTGAGCTACTGAGACCCGCACCTCAACCAAATCATTCAACTTCGTTTTGTCTCACTGCCGACAATGCCGCATGATTATCTTTCTCATTCTAAATCTTCCCCGTGTTATCTCTCTCTATCTATAATTTCTTTACTCGTCTCGTGAGGCTGGGGCAATCCTACTGTAAAATTCCGCGTATAAGACCCCCCTGAAAATAAGCTCCCCGGTGTATAAGCCCACCCCTCGTTCCAATTAGCAAAGGTCAAATTCGCCCGTGTATAAACCCTCCCGAGAATAATCCCATGGGCTTATAGCTATACACACACCGGTAGATGGTAAGAGCGACAGGAGTTCTGATGTGACTGATATGCACCCAAACCTAAAGAGGCGTTACCAGTGAGAAGAAGAAAGCTTTCTTATGATCATGAGCTAGCTTATGAAGATCTATCCATCTTGAACCATGAACCAGCTCAGTTGTGTGTATAGCCCTTGCCTGTTAAGCCTAGGCATTGTAAAAGATTTTTTGGCACATTTTTGATGGAAAATGGGGGATATTTCACTATGGGAGGGACTACTGATAACCCAAGATTTCAAATGGCATTGAAAAACGAAGCTGCAAACTGACAACACTGTTGTAAACTGATGAACAGCTGCAAACTGATGAACTGTTGCAAAATGATGAACCTGTAGTAAACTGATGAAATTTTGCTTGTTTTGCACAATCAAAACAGCGGGGAGGTGGAAACAAACCTGAGTAACAACCAATGAATGTTCTTCTAACCTTTCCAGAATGTGCTGTTTTAAGTGAGAAAAAGTTGCTAAAGAAGCACCTTTAACGAACAAGGGAAGGGCTCAAATTTTAACATTCCAAGATCTTCAGCAATGTCCTTGATTTTGTAATCTGAATGGATATCCTCAGAGACTTTCTGTAATGCTTGGTTTCATTGCTGTTTCAGCACTAATGGATGCCGTTATTTTCCGGAATGTGAACAATTATTGGGGCGCTAACATTCCTTCTGGCCCCACATCGAAGCATAGTGAGGCCTTCGATGGAATTCAAAAGAAGAGAATTGTTTTCCCAGTTTGTATACCAGTCCTGTAAATCATTACACATCTATGCTTGGCATCTGCGTTCATCATAAAAGCAACCAAGGTTCTACATAGGTTTTAGCTGACCAACAATGATAGGGTAGTTTTCAAAAGTCCAAGGGGTGATACGTCTTACTCACAATCCATTGACTCCGATCTTTCTTATTTTTACATTCTGACCAAGACTTGCCTTCATTATCTATGCCTGAATTAGTTTCTGCTCTGCGTCTGCGTCATTCAAGTCCCCAAGTTGAAGACAAAATGAATGTAGGGAATGCTCATTGATGCCCCTATCTCATCACTCATTGACGCAACCTGCAGCTGGAAGGACCAACCTTCCAAGTTTGTGGTCATTGTCAACAGGCTCTTCAAAGTGCAGGGGGTGGGGGAGCATATCAGTCACCCTTCATCAACAATCAAGTTCTCTCTCTATTCCTTGACCCTTGGCTTTGTGCCGTGATGAAACTTAAAGCGGGGAAGAATTGTAGTTGCTCCAGCAACCCAGTTTATTGACCTTACCGCTAAATCATAACTGTCCGAGAACTTAACAGCTGGGTATGATCCTTCGACACAAAAGAAGGCTTACCTTTTTTATGTTCTCCTGGTTGCTGGATGGTGGGGGTGGTTGGAGTGCCCAGGCATCCAAATGATAGCAGCAAAACTTTGAAGGTCGTAGATAAAGTGAAAGCCTGGAATAGGGTAGAACAATTTATACACAACATCGCTGAGAGAGGGGAGGGGGGGGGAGATCTGAAGAATGAAAATGGGAGACACAAGGAGATTTAAAGAGAGAGAGAGAGAGAGAGAGAGAGAGAGAGGTGGAGATGGAGAGGTACAGGGAGAGAGAGAGGTTTGGAGAGACGTTGAGAGTGGTAGAGATGAACAGATGTTCATAGAGCTGACCTGTTTTCTGGAAGACCGGGCCACCTTAGCGCACTATCGGAAGGAGAGCCGCTATGCCTCTCTTTGCAAAACATGCGAAGAGAACGGCTGGCGTTACTTCCTCTTTCCTGTTGAAATAGGCTGTCTCTGTTACGCTGCCCTATCACTTGTTCAGTGTCTTGAGAAGTTGGGATTCCCTCTGTCATCAGCACATCGTGCACGAAATGAATGTTCTCAAACATCCTTGCGTGCTTCGTGTCTCATCTTTTTGCGTAGAGGCATCACAGTGTGGACAGACTTCCAGCCTTTTGCAATATGAAATGCAACCTGCCTACCTGGAATTTTTGTTTGTGTGTTTTCTTTTTTTCTCCCTTTCCTCTCTCGATCTCTCTTCGCTTTGATCTCTTCATCTCACAGTAAAGTGCACCTCGTCCTCTCCGCCTTGCGTGTACGCGTACACAGCAGTCACTGTACCTGGTTCTCTCCCATCCGCTCTCGTTTCTTTTAGCTACAAATAGTTGTAGCCTCTCTTCCGCGCAAAACCCTTCTTTTAACTCGCCGCTATCGCTGTCCCACATTTCTAGCCACGAGCCTGTACTGGAATACAGCCGAATCGAACTTCTCTTCGCTCGCAGTTACCAAAGCTTTACTTTATGTCCTGCCTGCCGTTAACAGAAGTGGAACAGTGTTTTTGCTGGCCCTGAAGTCTGCCCTCCTAATAGACTAATGAATCTGACTTGGCTCTAGCACGTTCTCGTGAAGACGATGATTTTAACCTATTTTCCTTCTCCTTATCATAAGAGCTTACTGCTGCCAGGGTTGTCTGCGTGTCGCTGGCCTGGCAAGGAGCGTTGCCGGCACAAACGATCTTAAACTTGTCATTGCGATTTTGGAAGGATTTTGGGGCCAGTGGCTCGAAAGTTTCCGAGTTAGCCGTAGACGTTCTTCAAAAGACTGCAGCAATTCACTGCTCTTACCCGCTGTTAGCAGGGTACGTAGCTTGAGCATGTTGATTTATTTATTTTGCCCGCCTGACGTTTTTTTTCCATCATTCTGTAGCCGCTTAGCGGAGGTTATAGGTCAGGGGACACACCTAGACTTCGGTTGGAAGCTACGTGGGAAAAGCTAGAGTTTGTCATACTACAACTTCAGAGATCAAGAAACCCTTCTTCTTCTTCTCCTCCTCTTTTTTTTTGTTTCTTCTTCTTCTTCTTCTTCTTCTTCTTTTTCTTCTTCTCAAAAGATCTTTGTTACACAAAACCCCCAACGGGGCGTGGAAACAATATAATACAGAAAGAGCGATAAGCATCTATGGAAGAAGAGGGGAAAAAATTACAAAATAGAATAAACTGAGAAACGATAGAAATGTTTAAAGCTAGAACATGGGTGGTACGCAAGAACTCGAGCTGTTGATGGAGCGAACAGTCAAAACTATGTAACAAGCTGGGAAAAACATTGGACTGAAGGTCATTCCAAACGGAGTTGGCCTTCCGCTAGAGCCACATCAGGTGAAGCGTATTCCACTGATGCCTAGACTGTACGTGCTCCGCGCAGGCAGAGATTGCTGCATCGAAGCAAAGCGAAAGAAAGGCGACATCTCAACCAGCCAGCCACTTGCGAGTATGGTATTTCACGTTTTTCAGTAAGTCCGCTGGCAAGACGCTTGAGAAAGGCAGTGCCTGCGGGACCAGAGTCGTGATCGTGTGATATGTGCTCAGTACCCGGTTCCCCGAGACTGCATGGACACCAAGGCTTATCTACACGTAAAATTCCGTCTTTAGTCTTCTTGTCCATCTGATCACAAGCTACACCTGAGCCACGAGGCTGCATGCATGCATACATACATGATAATGGAGGTGAGGTTGCACGCATGCATATGCACATGAACATGGGGGGGGGGGGGGACAGAAAGACAAACATTGAAATGGAAGAAGAAAACATGACCTTAGAGGAAAGGCCATAACACTCCGGGGGGGCCAGAAACTGAGGGAAAACATAATGGAAACAAATTGTAGGATAGGAAAGGAAAAGGACAAACAGAAGTAAAGCGACATCTTCATCCAACATTCAGCGAACAATGGCCCACGCATCCGCAGCAGCTAGGCTGGGCCTACTGGGGCGGGGATGAAGAGCAGGTGAATGTGTCGCTGATGGAGGCTTAGGGGTTCGAGAAGACAGCGCTGCAGGAGTTGTTGCTGCGGCTTCAAGGTGGAACAGCTTGTTCACTGGACAGGTGGCTATTGTGCCAGAAAGGAGGTGGATTTGTACAGAGTGGACTACACCAGAGGGATCTGGGAAAAGCCTGGTGACCACATCAACAAAGATGTGAAGGGCACTGCCGGTAATGATCGCAATCCACGTATCAGCTGGCACGAGCATGTGAACTGCCATGCGCTCTGGAGGTCTGCTGAGAGGACGTGCCACGACCACTGTAGATCATCTGGGAGGATGGTGTCCCAAGAGAACGGACGAGTCCAGAGGTTTTGCAGGGAAACTTTTGCCTAGATGTAAACCGGGGACAATAGTCACAAAGGGTCAAAGACCAGTGATAGCTGCCGAAGAATTTCATGCTTGGTGCTGATGTCTGCCAGAGATGCGAAAAAGCGTTGCGGAAAGGAGATTGTATCCGCTGCCGGTGTCCATCGAAGGCTAAGGAGAAAGACCGTAGTGTTTGTATCGGTGACGTCATCAGCTGCAGCAGCAGGTAGAAGTGGCTGACAGTTCAATGACCAGGAGCGAAGGTTGAAGCCTGCCTTGCGCAGAAGTGTGCGCGCTTCCTGGTAGAATGCTAGAACATCCTAGTTGGGCTAAGGATGGCATTGTCCAGGTACAAAGACTTGCGAAAGAGATCACTGCAGCGACAAGTGTTTAGTGCGAGGTACTTCTATAGGGTGGTTTAAAGAATGAATGGCAAGCACTTCGCGCCAAACTACACTGCGCGTAATCGATGGACAGCCATTGGGCCAAGAGGATCGTTGATGTCTTTGGGCCAGAAGAAGCGAGCGAAGTCATGATCCTCCTCAGCCAACCTAACATGTGTAAGAAGGCTTTCTCGATGGCTGTTGTGACCCCATGTCGATGGAGTCGAAACCGGAGGACGATAGATGCAATATCATAGATGAGCGGTGGTTCAGAAGCCTAAAGTCATTCAACCTTGGTGAGCAAGATGAACGGCGACAACTGGAGTCATAGGTAATGCGTGCAGGGGTAGCTGAAGGCTTCATAACAGGGTGATGCGGCAGGTAGTGGGAGGTGCCCGATGATTGAGGCGCTTCCTCGATGAATCCACGGCGTAGCTGCTCCTTCATGACAGAGTCATAAATCTGAAAGATGTCGAGGGAAAGGTGCCTGGTGACTGAGCATGTACGATGCAATGCCACCATGTAGTTACTCGGTAGAGGCGGGTGGTCTGTCTTCCACGGAAGATGGGCAACATAGCGCTCACCATCAAACTGGATGAACTCCTGGTACTGGCGGAGGAAGTCGGATGGTGTCGGCTTGTTTGATGGGGCTTCAACGCCGATGGCCTCCAGTGACCAGAACCGTTCAAGGTCTAGATTTTCATCTTTTGTAGTTGACATTAGGAGTAGCCAGCTCGTATGGTTATTTGGGAGTCCCTGCGTCGGTTGTGGCAAGGGTCCTGAGAGAAGGTAACCTAGTTTGGAACTGACTGCAGTTGGACCTGTGGAGAGCGTACCACATGATCACCAACGATGATCCAGAAGTGATCGGCATCGATTAGAAGTGTGATTGGAAACGCCCCAATGGAGGTGACTGGGTGGGCCAGCTGCCAGTGCTGTAGCGCTGGGCATTCCGCAGGAGCTGGGTGGGCGGTGAGATGTAGCGGAGAACCACCCAAACTAGTAAAAAAAGAGGCGTGAAAGTTCCATGGTCGACTTCCCGAATCCTTTCTTCATATTCAGGGCGTTTGGAGCGTTCGTGCAGCTTGTAGGTGTTGGCCAGGGAGAGAGTATGAATGCGCATGGGGGTAGAAAACCCGTACATCAAAGAATGCGCACTAATGCCTTCGCTCACTCCAGAAGCCACCAGCGTTGATCTCGACTCTCGCTTCCACCGCAGTGTTGGTAGAGCCATTGTGAAAATGCTCACCAGAAAGCGGCTGCAACACGGGCTC